>VYZP01012380.1:12833-33546 GCA_013400635.1 Hypocryptadius cinnamomeus
GTTTCATCACAGGCATTGGAGTGGGTGTGCTTTTTGATTGGTACAGATTTTTCTGCAGATTTGTCTCTGCACCTTTTTTCCTTCAGACTATCCTAACACAGTGAGCTCCTATTTCTCTCTGGCAGCTTTTTTCACCTTCCTTCTTCTGAACTAGGTACTCTAGTTTGGTTATATTCTAGCTATCCCCATGCTTTTCTTTCTCATATAGGTTCCAGTCTTTTTCTTGTCCTATTACCACTTTCTTCCCTTTATTCCCTAGTCTTTTGTTCATAACAGCTCTCCTGTAAATAACTTGCTGCATACCATCTTTCTACATTGGATTTTGCCTCAGTGAGGTACTTTTTCATGCTGTCTGAAGAAGAGGGTGAGGCATTATGAATATAAGTGAAATGTTTTCAATTTAGCATGTGGAGAGACAGTAGATAGCTGTAGTCTCTGGATTATACTCAGTGCCTAGACTTTCAATGATTTTATGCTTTAGTAATTGTTACTGTAATTTTTTACCCTCCTCCCACTGCACTCTTATCCCTCCCACATGTAGTGTGGCCAGATGCCTTACATTTTCACATGAATACTAAAAGGATATCAAAGGTCTTGATTTGCCAAGTTTTAAGTCTCTTCTCCAAAAAGCAGCATTTTCCAGCAGTGTGCAGCTTTAGGCAGACACCCAGTAAAGAAAATTTCAGCCTACATGATTGAAGTGTGATAGGATTAAAGATGAGAGGATGGTTTTGTCAGGAGTAAGATGAGATAATCTTAGAGCAGACAATGCTTCTAGTCTCTTCTGCTAGGAAGGTAGCCCCCCATGTTCCTTGGAACTTCAGCTGAGGAAGTTTAAAAAAAAGCCTGTTAACCCTCCCTTCACTGTCGCTGTGATCATAGCTGGACTTCAACCATACCCCTGAAATCGGGATTTCTTTGATCTCATGAATAATTGCACCAAACTACAACCCTGGTTAGGTGCCCTAAGCAGCTCTACTGCATCGTGCTTCTGTCTGCCTTGTTTCCCTTCCAGCTTTTGTGTTAAACTCTCTCTTCCTGTGTCCATCCTGCTGTAGATCTTTCTTCTGCATGTTGAGGATGGTTCTCATTCCATCCAAGATCTAGCAGTGTTTGTGTGAGCAATGAGGGTGAACTGCTGTTTCTCTTTTTTAATGAAATGTTTGTTAAATAGCATGTCATCTGTTCCTGACAGTGAGCAGTCTGACTTACATAATAATTTATAGATGTATGGTGAATATATAAGTTTGTTCATCAAGGAATACACATGTGCCCAGGACAATATTCACTCCTCTTTTATTTCTCGTACCTGTGTCTGTCAAGCTTCTGAGATGTTCTGCTAAGCTGCAGAAAGAAATACTATTGATAGACATATCCACTTCCACACTTCTTTGTTTTTTCAAATAAAAAAAATTGCAGTAGATGATAGTTGAGGTTTCAGGATCCTGAATTTGAAGAGAAAATATGTCAAGCCAAAATAATTTATTTCTGTGAAAGGAAAGCATGCCTTTGTAAGTGGTACATGTCATATGACTTCTGTAAAGTGTTGACATTAACTGGATTAAAGAATAGTAAGCTGCATAAGTAAAAGGTGTGGGTCAACTGGTAGGTGGTAGCTATATCAAAAAGAAGTTACAGCAGATTGTAGGTGAACAGGAATTCATTTACCATATCATTATTGATTGATTTGTGAACCTGATGAATCATTTTAGATCACACGCACACATTTGATCTGGATCAGCTTTGAACAAGTGATAATATTCCAGACATGAGATGTGATGGTTTGTGTCTACATTGTGGTAGCTGCAGGAAAACGAGTAACACTTTTGACAGAGTAACTTTAGCTTCTCAAAAATGTTTAAATGTATTTGCATGAATAAGGAGTTTTAGTTTGTCAGAGTTTTGCAGCTATAATATTTGGTGCAGCATCGTAGAACTGATACACAGCAACACGGAACCATTGCCTGAATCACCAGCATTGTGGTCTTGCCACAAAGGAGTAATAGGTGGTCTGTAATATGTCTGGAATTGTGGAACAAGGAAGATCTTGGATCTGAAAGCACAACTGGTGAGGGACACATCGATTGAACTGACTTAAAGAAGACTGAAGAGAGATGAAGCAGTGTCCAAATGTCTAAAAGGGACGACTGCTGGAAAGATGAAGTAATTTAGTCGAAAGGACAAGAAACAGTATGCTGAAATTATAGGAACATTGCATTAAATCCTAGGAAAAATCTTACAGCAATAAAAATAATTAATTTCTTTATAGTCGGATAGAATAGTTTGCTTATAGAAGTTTTGAAATTAGTGCTTTTGGGGATTTTAGAAAGAGTGTAGAGAAATACTTACAAGAAATAGCATAGGTAGATCTGATTCTGCCCAAGGCACAAAGGGAATTAGATTATTTCCTGGGGCAGCCCCACTGGTGGTGTGTGTGGGGTTGTTCTATATTTAATAATCAGACTAATTTAAGCATCTGAATTTTCTTAGGCTGTTTTATAATAAACCTTACCCTGAAGTGACAGTACTATCAGTAATTGTGACATGGTTACCATTGAAGGGAAAATGTCATATTCCTCCTGCTGGGTGCAGATGGAAAAATATGCCAGTGGCTACTGCTGTTTCCTTGGCATGCTATAGCAATCCAGGATCTAATACTCTTCTTATCTTCATAACATAGACCAAGTTAACAAATGGAGATGGCACTTTTTATATGGACAATGATACAAGTTCCATCAATTCAGTCCCCTGACTGCTTTCTTCTCCTGCTTTTTTGTTATCTACTACCTTTAGTTCAGACCTGTGGTTGTATTGCTGTTCTGTATTTCCTTGTGTGCTGGGTAGATCCTGAGTGGGGATACATAAGCTGAATGAATTTCATCTAAGTGATTTTATTTGTTTTTCACCCATTAACTGGCAATGTATAAAAAAGGCAATGTCATGTATTTTTCTAGAATGTCAGCTAATGAAAACAGAGCGACCAAAGCCGAACACATTCATTATCAGATGTCTTCAGTGGACCACTGTCATAGAGAGGACGTTCCATGTAGACACTCCAGAGGAACGGTGAGGGTTTTATTCTTGTTTTCCTTTTCACAATCCTTGTGCAGAAGCATCAGCAGAGTCTCTGCTGGGCCTGCACAGCAATTAGCACTTGAAACTGTGACATTCTGAGCAGTTAGTTAAAGATTTTTAAGTCAGCTTCTGTAAAATATTATCTGGGCTCATAACTAGAGTAAGAGTTGCCTGTGAGTAGGTGGGATGAGTGTGTTCAAATAAGCCAAAACTGTGTCATGATGTGTCTCTGAAGTGTTAAATTTTGAACATCCAAAGCCTGGATTGAAATATTTCCAGCCTTGCTGTCTTACTCCTCCTAATGTGTTCCTTTCTTCTGGCACAGAAAGCAGCATGCTTATTATAATTTATTTTATGTTGGCTTATTAGTTTTTCTTGTTTCGGTAAACATTCACAAATGCCTAAGAATTAACTTTTTTAATGCACCAAAAAGTTTTTTAATGCATGTAGGGAATATAGGATAATGCACCCAAATTTTCCGTACTCTGTCTATGATTAGATGCACTTAATCTTCCTGCTGTGGACATCTTTGAGACTAGTACTATGGTCTGGCTATCATTTTTTGTATCAGTAAATAACCAACAACTTTGCTTTTTCTGTTGTTTCTCCTAGAGGTTTTTTTTTATTCTAGCTTGGTACCATGTCTCCACCCTGTCTTTTTTCTGTGCAGTGTGGTAGCTCACACTGCATTCAGTAATAAATACCACGAGAATATCCCATATCCCTTTCTGGCTGAGCAAAAGTCAGCAGGTAATGTGCTTGGTGTGGGGCTGTGACCTGCTCAAGGGCTGCCCTGTGTGTCTGTGCTGCTCTGCTGACCCTGCTTGTCCCTCCACAGGAACCATCACCTGGGCCTGCCCCTCAGTGCAGCCACAGGTTTTTAGGATGCTTGTAGGAATTTAGTTATCTTTGAGCACCTTTTTTGAGGGAAATGTGCCAAAAAGTCTGTAAGTTGAGTTTTAAGAGGAGACAGACAAAGACTTGAGCATATGATATGGTTTAATAAATAATTTCTTTCTCTGTGAAAATGTCTTGAAGTAAGGGGGAATACCAAAAACTCTCTTAAAATAGCAAGTTATTATTATGAGATACTATTGCATAAGAGATGACATCCTATGCTTGCTAGTGTATTATAGTGTAACAAGTGTTTTCAGATTTCCACTTGTAAGATACTTACAGAATCAGAAGCTGCTAATTCTTGAAGTGATATCGTGGTCCTTTCTGGTCAACTTCACCCCCTTTAAGAAAATGCAGGATTTGGAAGGAAATTGAAGTGATTGATTAATTTGAGTCTTCTGCTCTGTAACAGAAGAATCGAACACTGAAGCAATGTAGCATGTGAAAAACTTTGTGAACTATGCAATATATTTTATGAGTTTCTAATAGAGGTGTTGGCTTGTTCATGATAGGGAAGAATGGACAGAAGCAATCCAGGCTGTAGCAGACAGACTTCAGAGGCAAGAAGAGGAGAGGATGAACTGTAGTCCAACTTCTCAGATAGACAATATAGGAGAAGAAGAGATGGATGCTTCAACAACCCATCATAAAAGAAAGGTAATGACCTTAAAAAATAACTTTTGAGAATGGTCTATTTGGGTAAAGCAATATGCAGGGAATAGTATTTCAACATAAATTTCAGTGTATTATAAGATCAAAGTACTTATTTATTTCAATAAAGGTGAACTGCTCTAGTTTTGTTTATTGGTTAAGCTGATATGACACTTCTGAAAAACAAAGTTCAACCATCCAGGCACATGCTAACATTCTTCTTATTGTTTGACTATTACTTCATCCTTTTATTTGTTTGCTATTTTAGAAGCATGGTAATAAAATATTTTCTTTAGACAAGTACTTTTGCCCCTTTTCTCATGCAAATAATACCCAGTACAAATTAGGTAATTTGCATAAGAAAGGCTAGCAGGATCTGGCTTTTAATGACCTTGGTTTTTCCTAACTTGGGAAATAACTTTGCTTTAGTTTTCAATGAAGTAAGAAAAAACAGCATTTCATTTTTCTGCAGTCTTTTACAGCTTTTGGTGTAAGTAGGAACATGTACATTGTTGGCTATAACATGTGATTGCATCTCCAGAGTGAACAGGTTAAACACACAACCAAGAGCATGTTTTAAAGATCTGATACCACTCAAAGTTTGCTTATGTGTCTCCATTTTGTCCTGTATGGACTATTCAAACTCATGTTCCTCATTTGCTATACAGAGTTGACATGACTTAAGAAATTCACTGAAATTGCATGAAAAAATAATAACCAGTTTACATAGGACTGACTTTAGTTTTTCAAGCTAGAAGTGAAACCTGTAGAAAACTAAGTACAAGTCTGCTGACAGAGCAAAACAGTCTTACAGCTCACATAACTGAATGCCTTTGATTGATGAACAATACAAGAAATTGTGAACATTTCTCTATTTACTAATAGAGCATGTATTGTTTCTTGTGGCACATGAAGCAAGAACTGTAGAAAAGTCAGGGCTGAGAGCTATACCCTTCAGAATATAAAAAGATGCCATAGGTAACTAGTTCTGTCGTGTCCTAATTTTTAAGAATTTGAGTTTGCAGTTCAAACAAACTCAATGCCGTTTCATTGTATGCAAATTTCTAACCTTTGTCTGCTATAGAAAAAGGTAAAATCAATTATATAGAGCTGTAACAATACTCTAAATAGATATTGTCAGGCTGAGTTTAAACCTTTAGCCTGATGGCATGGATATTTGATGACTGTGCTCCAGGGTAAAATATAAGTGGCAGCAAGACATAGGCAGTGTTTAAGATGTGTCAGCCTTGTGAGAGGCAGTGTGATTATGTGGAAGGCATTTGGGTCTGCTCTCTTAAAGATCTCAGCACTGTTCCAAGCCTGTGTATCCTCTTAGTGTAGTACAAAACCACTGCATAACAACACTCATTTTCCAGGTTTCAAAATTAATGCTGTCTGATACAAGTAGTTTATCTGGAATGTGCTCTCCTTGTTCACGGTGAAGTGTGTTTTTCCATACATTAAAAGGGGTTGTGGGAACAGGGGTGGGAGGATCAATTTTGTTTCTGTCTTGCCACTTGTGCTTTAAGAAATGCTGAAATAATCTGCTGGGATAGTGTATGGGCAGTGCTACGGAATATTTAATGGCTTTGGCAACCAAAAGCAAATATTTAATGGCTTTGGCAGCCAAAAGCAAACTCTACAAAACAAAGGTGAAATGAAGAATGTTGATATTCAACGTCTAATAACAGAGCAAAATAACAGAACTAGAAAAAAGAAATAAATAAAAAGGTAATAAAGTTAAAGAAAAAAAATAGGAACAATAGAGCCAAAACTCAGAATCCCACAGCAGATTTCTATCTGTTGAACGATGTTAGTGAAAGATGCTCAGAAGTTTTTGGAATAAAAAATATAAAGTGACCATTATGACAGGGAATTACCACTGCCTCCAACTTCACTGAAATTGTGAAAAATAGGTCTTTTAAAAACTGGTTTTGTTTTGTAGAAATGTCTCTGAAAAGCTGTTGTTTAAGCTTTCATAGTTGTTAATGTAATCAGAACCATTTCAGTTATAATGACTTAATGCATTTTTGTTGATGTTTTTTTGTATTGGATTTCTTTCCTTTCAGGGATTTTTACACAATGTGTCCTTTTTTGACAAAAGCTTGTTTTGTCACCTGATTTTACATCTAAGCCCAGTGAATTTTGCTTGTGCATGCACCAGATGGTATACATATGAGTAGAAGAGCATAATCAGATTAAGAGACAAGACAGAGAGGAGTTGGGCCTGTTCTTCTCTGAAAAGGTAGCGAAAAGAAAACAGCCTTTAGGATGTGAAACTTGATTTAAATAAACATGACAGCTACATCCCTGCTTAGATTAGCTGGAAGAACCAGAAGCACCTCTTCTTTTTCCCAATTTTTTAAAATGGTGTCAATGTGCAATTCAAGTTTTACACATGACTAAAATTTGTAATACTCAAAATTCTTAGCAAACTACTTTTATTTCTTGCTGTACTATTACTTCTCAGTAGAGTTTTTCCCTGATGAAATCAGATGAAAACACCACATGGTCTAATAATTATGCACATCAGGAATTAAAAAAAAAAGTTAGTTTCTTTGGTAGGAATTTTCAACACCTACATTAGGGTGTATTTTTTTTAACAGATCATCCATAGGGTATGGTGTATTTAGATGGTCAACAGATATTTCCTTAGGGGAATAAAAAGGTTTTATAGAAAGCTGAACATCATGTTTTTTTGGTTAATGCAGTCTCCTATGGCTTCATTGCTTTTTCTTTGTTTACAAATTTGATTTGCAGGATGCAGGATGAATAAAGAACAGATTTTTCAGAGGAAGCCTAAAAGTAATGTAATGAAGAAAAAGGTTCAAAACTTGGAGTACAGTAGGAACGAAAAACTAGGGAAAATAATGAAGGAGAAAGAATCCAATCTTACAGGAGCCTCCAAAGTTACCGTCTTCCTTCAGCTCTCGGAAGTATTTCCATTTTTCCACCAGTTTTCAGTACACCCCTAGCTATGGCATCTGTGTTTTTATCTCCCAAGGTCTTGTGTTCTTTGGCAGACTTTTTGAGTTACCCTGCACTGCGTATCATATCTAAGCCTTCTGCTAAGCTTCTAAGGAATGAGAGCATCAGGAGACTTTATTCTTAGAACTAACACTATTGCCGTAATGTGCTGTTAAGCCATGGCTCAAAATCTTGCAAACCTATTACCTTTCTCTTATAAATATACATATATTTTTAACTTGTTTTCACTGAGCTTGCATCTAGATTCATGACTGCTTTGCTGAACATTATGTAAGCAAATTTTGGGCAAATCAGTCTTTCAATTTGACTGACTTGCTGCCCTTAGCATCAAATCCATGTCTGCGATCAGTTGAGCCAAGATCCTCCTTCTGTGTATGGGCAAAGGGCAGCTTTTCTGACCTGGTTTTATTCGGACTCTGATGGTCACTCTCTAATTCCAGTGTCTTAGAAAAAATTAGAAATGTTGGAGAAGTTTCTCCTCTAAGGCTGCATGTGATCTCATGAATTTGTGACTGTTAAAGGGATAGGTTGTCACAGTCACTAGCTCAGTATTTTTTATCAATAGAGCTGTCAGCCACTGTTTGTGAGAGAGCACGATAGCTTATGACTGAATTACTCATCTTCTGCCTGAATTGTGTTTTGAATGCATTTTTAATTTTTCATGGGTTTTTGTCAATATTCACTGCTTTTGCTCAAAGGCAATTGTTTTCTGCTTGATGGTTGTCACAGAACCATGGAGTAGATAACCTGACTTTCCAAAGTACTGAACTGAAAGTGATCATTGAGAAGTCTTACCTTTAGTTGATTCAAAATGAGGAGCCGCACATTGTTGTGATCACAGCTTTACATACTACATCATGCACTGTGAGTTATCACACATTACAGTAGGTTTTGGAAAAGTTGACTCTTCAAGGATTTGTCTGTAGCAATAGGCTTTAACATTACACTCAGTTGTGTAAAGTGAGTTTGCTTTAGGTAAAAATTATGCCAAGCCTTTGAAATCTCTGTTACCCACGTTTTTTGCTGGGATAAATGCAGTTTTGTTCCCCCTGATGTAAGATGGTTTGGGCAGCAAAGCAAAATCTGTCACTGCAAAGTGTTTGTGTGAGCATCAAGGTTAGTTTGCTTAGAAGCTACCAATCAACAGTTAGATGGGAAAAAGATTTAATTCCTATTGATATAGCTAGAAAATTGATATATGGGAGGCATCTTCTTCTTAATGAATCTTTGAAACACCCAGGTATCCAGGTGTTAAATGGAGTGTTGAAGACCTTTTGCAGCTTGGAATTGCTGGTTGAACACTTAAAAGCTGAGGAATTCTGCATTGATGTGGTTGATGGAACTTCAGTTCAAGCTTGTATGTGAGCACATTGCAAACTGACTCTGAGTGAACAACTGCATAAATTACTTTCAGAATTTGTCAACAGTAAATTCAGATCCACAGTAATAGTATCATGCACTTGAGCTTAAAGGAATAAGTAATTTCAGAAGGTAATTTGCCCTTTTTTCTCTTGCACAAGTGAATATATTTTGCTGCCTCTATTTGCGGTCGCACACCAGGGATATGCCCAATGCCTCTACACCTGGAATGTGTGTGAAATAAGTAGGCAGTGTTAAGGGGTGTTTCTGGTAGAGATAAGGAAAGTACTAATTCTCTTTGGAAAATACAAGTAGAAGTTTATCCAGAACAGCAGTATTCAACACAACTGCCTGAGGTCACGACTAGTGATAGAAAGAGGCACTGAGAGGATGAAAGATAAGGGGTGATCTTTTTCTCTCACAAAACAGGATTAAGTACATTTAACTTAGCAACACTGAGACTCAGAGTATAATTACTCTTTAAAAATGCTTTTCACAAAGGAAGAAAGGTCATTGATACTGCAGGGCGGTGCTATAGCAAGAACAGGTGAGTGTATTTCCTTTTAGAATTTGTAACTGCTTTTCTCCAGTTGCAAAACTCAATGTTTTTGTGGTGCTGCAACCAAGCCACTAACACAGTACAATGAAAGATGTGCTGTAGAAGCACACAGTGATTGGCAAAGTAAATTCTGCTGTCAATTCAAGGTAGCCCTGTGCAGTCACTGTGTTCTCAGTATTGTTCTGTTTTTTCTCTACATCCTCATCTTTGCATCTAAGGCATGGAGCTGATGCTTCTGAACTGGCTGTGAAATTAACTTGTAAAAGTAAGAGGATTATTGACTAAAACTTTGGGCTCCAGAAAGTGGCTATACTGCTTTGGGATCTGAGATCATCTGGTCGTACTCTTACCATGTGTGACATGCCAGTTGAGCTGATAAACCTACTAGACTCAATTTGTCTGTTGGTGGAACCAGCTCTTGGATGTTTAACCTGCAGAACTAGGGCAGTAACAGTCACAGGAAAGATGAAAACTTGCCACCTCCTCCTTTTCAGAGCCAGATTGATTAATGTAAATACCATGTAATTGTAATCTGTACTGAAATTTTAAAAAGTCTAATTCTAATGGAAAGGCTGCTGTAAAGTCTTACGGATACAACATTTCAGTTAGGATTGTGTATGTTTCAAAAAAGCCATCAGTGCAGTGGTTGGTGTTAGGCAAAACCTACTGATACACCATGTTTGTGTGTCCCTGGTAATGCAGGAGTTCATGAACTTTCTTAAATGTGGTACATTCTTGAAACACTGCTTTAGGTTAAGGCTTTGTCCTGTGTGTGCTTTATAAAAATAAAACTGTGTGCAGTACTTGGGTTTTGAGGATTATATTAATACTACTGAATGATTTATCCTGCTGGTTTAATGACAGCAGCTAGCTACCTTCTTTGCCTTGGTGAAAAGCAACAAGAGCAGTGTTGTCTGGGCACTCAGCCCCTCCCCAAACTGGAAGACGGAGGGGAAGCAGAATGAAACCCCCATAATCCAAGGGGAAAGGTTCAGTGATGTGATCCATGCTGTAGTGTGTCTGGAGAGGGGCAACAGAGCTGGTGAAATGTCTAGGGCAAAGTCTTATGAGGAGCAGCTGAGGGAGCTGGGGATGTTTATCCTTGAGAAAGAGTCTCAGAGGGGACCTTATTGTTCTCTACAATTGCCTGAAGCGAGGGTATAGCAAGAGGAGGGGAATTGAGCTCTTCTCCCGAGTAAGAAGTGATGGAATGAAAGAAAGTAGCCTCAAGTTACTCCAGGAGAGGTTTAGAGTGGATATTAGGAAAAATTTCTTCATTGAAAGAGTTGTCAAGCATTGAAACAGGCTGCCCAGGGAAGTGGCGGTGTCACCATCCCTGTAGCTATTTAGAAGACATGTAGATGTGGCATCTAGGGACCTGGTATCTGCAGACTTGGTAGTCTTGGGTTAACAGCAGATCTTAAAGGTCTTTCTCAACCTAAACAATTCTGTGATTGCAAACTTTATCACAGAATTGGGCCTATTTTTGTAAACTGTTCTTATTTTATCGGTAACAGGGTTTGGTTGTATGTTGGAACTGGATAACCTAAGTCTTGCTAATCCTTGTTCCCTGTTCCTTATAGACAATGAATGATTTTGACTACTTAAAACTACTGGGCAAAGGCACATTCGGCAAAGTTATCCTGGTCCGAGAGAAGGCTAGTGGCAAATACTATGCTATGAAGATTTTGAAAAAAGAAGTAATTATTGCAAAGGTAAGAAAGGTTATATTTTTAGTATTGGATCATTTTAAAGAATGGGATAATCAATATTTAATTCATAAGGTGTATTAATTTTTGAGGATAACTTAGTTTGATAGAAATGTGTATCTTCAGAAAACAAGAATGCAAAAAAAAATGTATAACCATTTTGCATGCCTTTTCCCTGTTTTATAATCTAGAATGTGCTAAAACACTGAGAGTTTACTGGGCAGCAAGATAGTGCAATCTGAGTTTATACAACAAAAAGTGCATTGTGAGGCATATTGGATACTTCACATTTTTTTCTAAGTCAGTTGCAGGTTTATTCAGATAAACACATTTAATTGAATGGGCCTGTGCTCTGTTCCTGCTATGTTGTATAAGATTGCTATGCATGGGACTAACAATTCAATTTTTTCAGTTTTTGAGAAATAGGAAAAGTCTGAAGCTGATGGCTGAAGTTGTGGTTTAATCACTTAAACTTGATTAGTGTCACTGGCTCTTGTGTGTGGTCATAATATCACTCAAGCTTAAATTTAGATCGTCCACTCTGAGCTTCGTTTCTAGCAATTCTGAAGTTTTGAATCTCACTTCCACAGAAGAAGTTGAAAGCAAGAAACTTACATACATTTATCAACATGGGACACAATTAAAAATAATCCCAATTATTAGATGAGGATGTTTCGAGGGATGTGGGTCTGAGTGATATTTTTGAATGCTTGAGGCTAACAATATCAGTATGCATAAAAACTGAATGTGAATGGGTAAATACTGTTTTACATAGATTAAATGTTAAAATATCCTTCAGATTTGTATGGTTTTCCTATTGACCTATGAAGACAGGGCTTACAAGGGTCTTGCAGTCTTATGTTCATTGTTTGTCACTCACTTTCTGATAGCTGTAGAATGTGTAGATCAGTTGCAATTAAATTTGGCAGAGGAGTAGAGGCTTCAAAGACAATTATATTTCCTTGATTATGATTATAACTAGCCCTGTTACAGAGGGAGAGACTTAAATTTATGTCTTCACCAGTGAAGAGACTGACCTATGAGTTCTATGTGCCCTCAGCAGCTGTCTTGTGTGCCGTGGCAGCCTGGTCAGTGTGTGCATGGTTTGGGCTAACAGCAGCAAAGAATGCCCTTTTCCTCTTCAGAGTCAGGAGGTACAGGAAGAACAGAGGGTACTGCTGCTGCACTCCCCTGATTCTGCATGGGAAGGAGCCCTCAGTGGCCCTCCTTGTAAGACCTGGCTGCAATCTCTGTGGTTTGCTCTGTGGGTCTCAGAGCCTGTCTGGTTGCTGTGTGCTGAGCCTCAGTCTCCAGCCTGACATCCTTGACCAGTGTTCTGCTCACCCCTGGCATCTGGGGATCCTCAGGAGATCTTGTGAGCTCCTTTTCTGCAGCTGTTGGCTTGTATCCTTCCAGCCTTCAGAGCATTTCAGCTTATTTCTTTGTACCAATAATATACCAAACAGATTTTTAAATGTTAGGGGTTTTCTAATTACTTTGTTACCTGCTACAATATCACTGAATTTTTAGAATTGATTAAAGCTGATTATTGGGAAACTTTGTCTAAGGTGAGCAAAAAAATCTTGTTCATAGAGGTATGTATAAAGGTAGAGAAATTTTTAAGAAATCAGAGATGGAACTGTTTAAATTTAGTCGGGCTGTGAACATGCTATGGGGGGATTTATCAATAGCATTTAGCTCTGGAGATCAGTGCTAAGGATAGGGTCGCTAGGTAGAATAGATTTGCAGTCCCAATTCAGCATGTAAGTGATATAATATACACTCTAGAATCACAGAATGGCTTTGGTTGGAAGGTACCTAAAAGATCATCTTGTTCCAATCCCCCTGCTGTGAGCAGGGACACATTCCACTAGACCCAGTTGCTGAAAGCCCTATCCAGCCTGGCCTTGAACACCTCCTGGGATGGGACATCCACAGTTTCTCTGGGCAACCTGTTCCCAGTGTCTGACCACTCTCTCAGTAAAGAATTTCTCCTTAGCATTTAAGCTAAATCTCTCTCCTTTTCGTTTGACTACTCCCTCTTGTCCTATTGCTACCTGCCAGTTCAAAAGTAGCCCTATAAAAGCCCTAAGCATAGTATGAAGCAGAAAAGTGCTGCATTGACAGCTGTATAGCATCTGCCCAGTTCAGACTAAATCTGTTTATCCTGTTAACATGACAGATTAATACTACACTTACAAGGAAATTACTACCAGTATTACAGACTCCTGAAGCAATTCCAGAAAAATTGGCCATTACCAGCTTTTTATGCCATATATCTGGTGAACCACAGAGGTTTAAAAATCAAGAAATAGATAAATGAACCTTTTGTGCTTGTTTTTTTCCTTGAAGTGTGATTTTTTGTTTTAGTGTTTCCCCCTGTATATCGTTGTAGTGTACTCAGTGTTTCACTCCTATTCAACTAAATGGCATAATAATTTGATGACTCTGTTGTTGTTGTTCAACTTCCTATTTTGACAATTTCTGAAGTCTAATTTAAAACTCCTGACATCTGTGTTTACTTTCCAGTTTAATAATACCTTATCTTCAGAGCATAGTCTGATAAGCATGTGTGTAGTACAATAATATTATATTGGTATCATTTGTGGCAATAATAGCGTGTACTCTGACTAAATTTATTTACTTCTATAGGTTTGCAGTAGAAGTTTGAGTCACACCAAGGTAGTCTTTAGTTCAGTGTAACACAAAGCTCAGTGGTCGCTCAACGCTACAGAAAATGGCTGCACCCTCCTAGTGGCTCCTGGGTGTTTCGGGCCTGGCCCCTGGCAGCCTGGGGAGGGGGATTCACAGCATGTGTTACATGCAGAATTGTATAAAATGGCTGTATGTTCATGCTGTGATCCCCATAAGAGCTGTACTTTTCTCCCAAACCCTCAGGAACTGCTCATGTTGTAGCTCAGGGCGAGCCCTCTGCCCGCCGTCCTCGTCCCCTCACCCCTGCCCAGCTGTGTTCTCTGCACAGCTGGTGCTGTCACAGCCGTGCCCCTGGGACCTCGCTGGCACCCCCCAGGCTGCTCCTTTGCCCCCTGCATGGTGCCCACCCCGGGGGCTGGTGAGAGGGCCCGTGGAGGGAGCAGGGAACAAACATGGATGAGCTTGTCAGGAAGCAAACATGCACAGCAGCTGCTCAGTGTCCTTCTCTCACTTTGGTACGGAGCTCGTTTTTATCTTTCCTGTTCAGGCTCACAGACAGGAGAGTGTCACTGTCTCTTCCCAAAGTGCCTCTTTTCCAAATTGTGGCGGGAAATGAGTTGGGGGTTGTGTGGACATCTCCCATTCCCAAGGATGAGGCCAATGTCCTTGGAGATGCTCAGCCTGGTCAGAGGAGCACTGCTCGCTGCTGGGCTCCTAAGGACAGCTTGGGTGGATAAAAACAAAACCAACACCAAACCAAGTGAAAGTTTAAAACCAGAAAACCTGACTTGACTTAGCACTTGGCTAGATGAGACTGGGTTTTGTATTTGCCTGTCACTTACTCTGTGTGTACATGTCTCGCACATTGGTTTAGTCTCTCTGTAGATATATCGTTCAGGTGATTCATACCAGAGCTGTGAAGCTGTGATGACTGTGTTTTTAAGCTATCAAATCCAATATTATAATTTCTTTCTTCTCTGAATTGAGTGTAAAGACTTCATTTTAAAACAAGAAAATAAGAAAACCAAATAAAATATGTTAAATCGGATTTTTGTCAAATATTTCCTCAAAAAATGTGAAAATTCATTCATTTTTCAAAACTGTACTGTAGCTCTCTCTTTTTCAAAGCATTGACCTTTTCCTTATGATTAATTAAATAACAATTTTATATCTTAATTCAGACCTACTTCTTCTCTTTATTTCACAGGATGAAGTGGCTCACACTCTTACAGAAAGCAGAGTATTGAAAAACACCAGACACCCTTTTTTAACAGTAAGTATTGGGAACTAGTTTGAAGTACATTAGCAGGTAACATTTAACATCCATTACGAATATTTTACAAATTTTGAATTCTTTCTCATGGTGATTTGCAAACAATCAGTCGCTATATGATGCTTATGATATCCTTTATCAGAATAAAGAATAAGAATTAATTAAGAATTCAGAAATATTAAGAATTAATAATACTTAATGTAATTAAGAATTCAGAAATAAAATTTCTAATAAATTTGTAAAGCTTTACTCTACCGAAAATAAATTTAATTGTAGAAATGTGTAACTGTTGTGCAATTTTCTGCAGTTTTTATATATGAACACTTCTAAAATAAAAGTTATTAATTTCACAGAAGTGTTTTAGTATTAGTATTTTTTACTAAGAAAATGAAAAAATTCAGTAAAACAATAAAAATGACTATTTTATTTGTTCAAATTAGTAGCTTACAGAGCCACAAAACTCAAACCCCACTACCTTAGTCTTCATATAGTTAACATTTAATAGAAGGGAAAGACTGAAAAGATGAAAATTTTGAGATTCATGACAAATTACAATTAATTGATTTAACTTTACAGGTGACTTTCTTCTGTAGAAGCAATTCTGATTCCTCTTGTTTGAGAATATATTAAAAAATACTTCCCTATATTTCAAAATATAATGAACATGGTTTTTGACCCAGGGGATTTTCTTTTTTTGTATTAAAATTTCAAAGTATAGTATGGAAGCTTTCCTATATAGAAAAACTTAACTTTTTTGGAATGCAGAGGATTGCATTTACATTGGTGGGCCAAAATATCCTTGGAAATTCAGTAAAGATGAAAGAGGTCCTGCAATGTTTCTTGAATTGGAGTGTAATGGTAAGCAGCAGTAGGGGTACCTCCCATCAAAAAATGCAACAACGGTACTGCAGTTGTATCTTCTTATCTTTCTGTTATTTTTCAGCAAGTTTTATATTGAGATATGCAGTTTAATCACATGTAGTTCTACTACATTTAATTTCTTTTAGACCAAGTCTTCATCTGTAGATTTTCTGTGCTATCATTAAGTCAACACTGATAAATAAAAAAAATTTAATTAAGATCATAACGTCTGCTTAATTAAGATCATAACATCAGAACAACTTTAAAATTACATGGAAATTAATATATTAATTTGGCACTTAGCATCCTTAACATTCCATAATATGAAACTAGAAAGTTCTTGCTTTGGAAATGAAAGCATACTGGATGTTAAGATGACTTTTAAAATTTCATTTGGGAGAAATGAAAAAGAATATGATAATCTCTCTCTTCATGGGCTCTGTGGAAGTGGACATCATAGGTAATTGGAATATCATCAGTGAGTGGAAATAGCTGGTACTGTATGAAATTGTGTGTTTTAGTACTGGTTTAATACTTTCTTGTAATAAGCATGATGTTTTCATATCAGTGGACATGTAGCAGAGATGAAGAAACACTTGGAGGTTTTTGTGTTAATTCATCTCAAGCTCCAGATAAAAAGTTACACTTTTGATTACTCATAAAGTTCTTGCCAAAATCAGAGTTTTCTGCTTAAAAAGATAAAATTTTGTTGCAGTTTAAGTGAAAGACATTGGGTTAATATAAGATGATAACTGGTTTGATTTTGCTGTTTTCTTTGCAAGTCCTTGAAATATTCCTTCCAGACAAAGGATCGTTTGTGTTTTGTGATGGAGTATGTTAACGGAGGAGAGGTAAGTTTAAGAAAGATGTTCTGCACTTGTAACAGTAAGGCTGTCTTTGGTTTACACTTTTAAGGTTATATTTTTTCCTTGCCTTTGTGCTCTCTAGTATCATTAAAAAAAATTGAACTGTTTTATTTTAAAAAAAAGTTGGCATATTCTTGTAACTTTTCTGTCAAAACTAGTTCCTCTTCTGAAAAAATTAGACTTCTGTATAGTGAGAGATATTTAATGCTAGGGAAATAATTATATATACTTGCTTATTGTTCTTTTTATTTAAGCATATTATAGCATGTTCTGGCATGAAACAGTCATAATCCAGTGTAAACAAGCAAAAATAATATTGATGAGGGTTACTTTTGTCCTAATATGAAATGTGTGCTCTCTTTGCTGTAACTGTTACAAATATCTATTAGAAAAGAGTGGAGCATTCATGTTTTTCATTGCTTGTCTCCACTTGCTGGGTACTCTGGAAATTTCAGCTAAAGCACTGAACTTCTTAGAGTGTTGTTAGCTTTGAAGCCATTGCTGTCCTCCAGCTGCTTACTGAAGAATGAAATATCAAAAATGATACCCAGCAAATGGAATTAGAGAACTGCAATCGAAGAAGAGAACTTTTATCTACCTTTTAGATGCTGTTTGCTATTCATACTGTGTCTTATTACAACATGAACTGAGGGATTTTCCTTATTTTGTCAACTATATGCTTCAGGATAATGTTAAAGGACTAAGTGTTTCCACTAGGAGGTTTTTTTTTAATTAAAAGACTCTTTCTTCATTCAGGTATTACTGTGGCATGATATGTAATGTTTTGCACTATGTTTTAGCTGTCTTCTGCAATAAAACTGCTTAGCTATAGTCCCAATGCCTGCAGCCCGTTGGATCCCAACTTGTCCTTGGCCATCCTCTTTCAGCCATGCCTAAATATGGTGTTGTAGGGTTCTCACATGGGAAGATGTCTTGTTTAACTCAATGTATAAACCCAATTCTGCACTTCACAGGTGTTGAATCAGATACAAAAATCTCCCTTGGCAGTAAAGGGATGACAGCCTTCTCTTGGGCACTCAGCTGGCTTATTTGACATTGAATTTACATCACCAGTATTAAGTCAGTGCTGTCTGCAATGAATTTTAAGTATTGTCTTATAAACCAGCTAATTCTTCATGGTTTTCCTCTGTGTAGGATCTTACTGCATTTCTGTAATCTCTGGGGAGACAGTTTGAAAGTTGAATTTAGCTATTTGTCTTTTTTCCCATCTTGTCTGAATGCAGAGCAGAGCCCAGAGAGGATGTTTTCAACTCCTTTCTTATTATTGAGGATGCTCTGGCTGTATTTTGGTCAATTGTAGTTCAGTCAATGCATTTCTCTGCATTGGGTGGTGCAACTTTGTGGCTACAAATGCAAGTGTTGTGTGTCATGGGTTTGTGGGTGGCAGCCTGCCTTAGCTTTGGAGATTGCAATTGCAATGTACTCGTGCCAGGATTGGGTTACTTTCTTCCAGGTATGGTGCTGCTGTTTGTCAGTGTTGCTTGTGTATTTGCTGATGGTTCTCTAATTCAATGAAGCTAACTCTGAAGTTTTGCCACAGTGGGAAAAAATGGCCTTTTGGGAGTAGGCACTATTCTCTGAGGGAGCTCTCTTGATTTGCCCATGTGCTTCTCTTTGACTAGAGAAGTTGGACAAACTGTGTTTTTTAATAGGAAAATCTTTAATCTTACCAAATTTTCTTGTGAATTTCAGGCTTTAGTTAGTGTCTTCCAAAAAATACAGAGGATTTCACATTTGTAAAAGTAGCCTTGTTATTAACTCAGAGTCACTGAAAGTAAGTTGCTCAGAGTTTAGCCAGCATTTTAGCTTATATGATAGACTTTTTTCTTTTGCTGCTTCTATCTACTATTCTGTGTTCCAAGGAAGTTACATTTCCCTATGTATTCTGACTGTTAAAGGTGTTGAAAACCCATCTTTTAATTATGTCCTTCCAGTGGGAAATTGAATGTAGATGTACCGTGTTGCTTTTGAATCTCTTCAGTGCTGTGCTACCTTCAATGTGTTTCTGTTTAAAATTCCTTTAGATTACATATTTCTTTTTAGGTAAACTGTTGTGCCTGAATCAGTTTGTTGGGAATTTTCATGGATTATGTCTTTCAGGAGCACTATTACCCAAACAGTTCTCCTCATGAAGGAGTTCTTGAAGTTTATATGCATATTCTTGTCTCCTACCCAGGTGAAAGCAAGAAAATGCCACCATTTAGGCTTCTGCCCTAGTATAGTAATAAAAACTGTAGTCAGTAGTGGGAGTCTTTGCTTCCTCTTTCTATGGCTAGAAAGGAAAACAGTCAAGGAAAGAGGCACAGAACTTCATACCAGAGGAGAAGTCGTTGTGTTAAATGACTGTTAGCAAGAATCTTTTACATCTATTAAAAATCTAGATCCACAGTGAAGTTAATATCCCTCTACAATAGTAACAATTTATCTTTGCCTTACCTTGCCTATGTAACTTCAAATTGGTTTGGCTTAGTTAATAAGAGTAGATGTTACAATGCAAATGCAACTGCATCAGTTTCACTGGTCTATGTGTGTGCTCTTTTACAGTGTACAAAGCATTACAGTAAAATCCTTTGGATTCCATTGAAAAAACCCCAGCATATTTGTACTTTAATATACTAAAGAAAACCATTAGAGGATTTTTTTTTCCCAAACAGATTATTCAGATGGAGATACTGAATATGTTTTCCTTATACTGAGAAAGTCTTTCCTGCTGCCGAATTCACAATCTTGAAATAATTGTTGTGGGCCAAAAGCTTAATTTTGTCTTCATTTGGTTTTGCTTTTAGACTCCATGGGTGAAATGTTTACCAATGTCTATTGATCATGGCCTATGTTGCAGTGTATAGCTAGAGGGATACCTCTGCCACTGTAATTACTTTTCAATACCTTTGTTGTACTGACAGAATTATGTTAAAGTCACATTAAGAAATTGAAATTAGATTTTAAGAAAACAAATATTCATCTGCCTTAGCTGAGTTGACCAAATGGCTCTTTACTTTCGGGGAATACTTTTGGAGTGTATGTTTCCCAGTTTTTATTTCCACTATTTTGCTTTAAAGGTTGAAAATGTTTTAGGAACTAAATCTATTACATACATTACTCTGTGGAGTACCCTGATTCAGCTGACTAATAAGTTGATTAACTTCCTCACTCTGCATTTAAGGATAATTCCAGATTTTGTACTTTGTAACCAATTTAATTGGTAATTATGTGTATAATAAAATTAGACCCTAAAATTTGTTCTGATGCTTCTCCACAGAAGAATTCTGAATCTCTGTTCCTCTTGGCATTTTTGTTGCACAGCTCTTACTTCAATTCATTAGGCAGGAGAGAACTAAATGGCTTGTTGTAATTGAACAAGTGCTATTACTGTCTAGGAAAAAAGAAAAAAAAGAAAAAGAGGATTTACAACCTACCTAACCAAAAAAAAAGAAAAAAAAAAAGAAAAAAAAAAGTAAACAAGAGAATGTTCCTTAACCTTAAATTACGATAGTCCATGATAAGGGTGCTATATTTCTTTGGGTATAGAAGGTACCAAGAAGCAGAACAAGGTCTGAAACAATAAATAAATTATTTGAAATTTCAAGGTTGCTACTGCAAGTGTTTTGCAAAATCAACACTCAAATATAAAATGCAGAGCTGAACAAACCCAGTATACAACAGCAAGAGCCAGACATTCAACTTTCATGGTGCTAAGTAGGTCACTAGTGTGTGTACAACTTTAACATATCAATTGATACAAGGTTGTGTCTTTTATATATTTGGCATGATTGGATTTGCTGCTGAATATACTTCTATG
>VYZP01012390.1:0-17329 GCA_013400635.1 Hypocryptadius cinnamomeus
TTTGTCAATTATAGAGCTGTTTATACTCATCTCCTTTAAACAATACATGTAGAGGTATAATTTTAAACGATGTACATGACACAACACTGCTAAAAAACCTGCACCCATGCCTACTTCAGATGAAATACAGACAAAAATTGTGTTGTTTTCAGCTTTATGGAGTACTCTCAACATCTGTTAACTCAATTAAAAACATGTAGACATTAAAGACTATACTCAGACCACTCGGTTTATGTGCCCAGCTCAGATATTTTAGTGCCTAAAAGGTAAAAACCTTTCAGTGACCAGTTTTGCCACTAGAAGACTTTATTAAAGGCACCACAAAGAGTAGCCACTCTACGATTTAAAGCAATTAAACTAGGAGTCCAAGCTTTTTACACAATCTTTAAATGTTTTGGCTTCTAGTAAAGGGAGTCTGAACCACTCTCCTGCCTCTCAAGCAGAGGCACTACGCACGCAGTAGGCACATGGATCGTTTGGTAAGCTCCTGTTCACTCAGGACTCCCAGTGCTGAGTCCTGTTCGGCAAACAGATGTTGGCTCAACATGACAAGAGTGGTAATAATATGTTTTCCTAGTATTACAGTGCTCAGCCCCACAGATCAACTTGTGGCTTCAAGTTCCTAGGAAAGTACTGTGACTGCTGATGGCTGTATGCATGCAGTAAGAACTACTGAACAGCAACAAAAGCAATGTTCATGAGGCCAGGATGAGAGACCAAATAATGAGAATATTCCCTTAGAGAAATGGTGCATGCTTAGAATTTTATGTGACAACATTTAAATGCAAGTCTGGGCAGCACAAAAATGTGGCAGCAGTCTTTGCAAGAGGTGTTAAGAGTGAAGACTCCTACTTCTATGGAAGCTACTATCCATACAGGCAAGAGAAGGAGAAGGAGAAGAAGATAAGCAAGGGACAGCAAAATATATGGTCATTCCTCCAGAAAATTGAAATCCTGGATTCTAAACTGTTGATACCTTTAGAGAATTCTAACTGGTAGTGAGGTGTGAAGAACGTGCACAGCCTCTGCTTATCAACACATCCCAGATAACAACAGCCGATGTGAGGAAAATGGAAGTGCAACGTGGAAAACCATTCTTGGAGAGAGTGTTTGACCCCAAATCAATAATGTGAGGAGGCTAAAAATCATTAAGTATGCCTAAGGCAACTATCAACTAGATCAAAAAGTAACCAGGGGATTACCAAGAAGCTTTTGAGACACACTTATTGTGCATACTGTTTAAAAACTTGTATTTTACAAACACCAAAAGTAAAAAACCCAACCTTTCATACAACAGTTTCTAAAATCTTGAATGAATAATTTAAAGTGAATTGACTGATTAGTTCCTGCTGAAAACTTACTTAAACTTCCCAAGAATTTGTTAAGATAGTAGTTGATAAACAAAAAGTTACTAGAAATACTAAAACAAAAATTGGTTTTGGAGGTCAGTTCTAGTTGGTAGGAAAAATAGTGAGGATGTTGGTTATGCTATTCCTTGCTGCTTTGGGGCATGTGTAATGCAGAAAGTGTCTTGGCTACAAAAACCAAACTTTATTCAACTTTACAGTCGTGTTTACAGTCTCCAGGACCTCCGTGCTCCTCTGTGATACAAACATCTTCAGACTGACCCAAGGAGGGGAACTCCAATAACACAGACAAAGTCCTCACATACATATTAAGAGACTGGCATTTCTGTTGCTACCTCTTCCAGCAGTTTTTTGTGTCCTTTTAAAAAAAATTCTTCCCTATTTCTCTTTTGTATACTGTTTTAAAAACCTGGTTTCAGCAGGTAAGGCTGTGTATTTTGCAAAACTGTTGAGTCATGTACTAGAAAAGGAATAAAACCCATTGCAACTGAAAGTTTAAAAAGCAGGCTAGTTTTTAGAGCAGTAGAAACTAACATTGGCACTAGACCTGTCTCTCTCCTACAATGGAAATTTCAAATGAAAGTCAAAACAAGGAAAAGAAAGTACATTTCCTTTTTACCTCCTTTCCTCTTGGCAGTACATCTGTTTCCTCATCAGGGAAGCAGATTCAGACACTAGCAAGACCTGCAGCACATGTCCTGACAGCCTCAATTAACAAAATCTTTCCTCAAATAGAAGAATAATAGCCACTACCATTACTATTCTCATCCATCCTACTGTCACATTTTGTGTGACAAAATGCAAAGGGAATAAACAATTTTGTAAGAGAAAAAAAACCCCATAATACTTCACATTTTCAGTAATCTGTTTTCCTTCTTTTTCATTTTTTAAAATGCTTAAAATGTTTTTGCTGATGGATTTTTGTTATGTTGTTGTTACAGAAGTATTGAAGAATAAAATATCTATATTTTGAATCCTATCCTGAACAGATAATATTGTCAAATAAGAGTCGTAACAACACTTAAAATTGTTGGAAATTTAGGAAAATTATTTTCTCAAAATCAACACAACACAGGACCAGTATGACACTTTCTGATCTCCCATACTGGTAAATTAATCTCTAAACACACTTTCAGTTTATTGATATTCCATAACCTGAAGAGCATGAGAAAAAGCTAGAATTATATTTGAGCACCAGTAGATGTAAAATGGATGTAAAATTATAGCATATTCTAAGAAGTTCAGGCTATAAATATACTTACCATAATGAGCAACTTCTGGTGACTCATCAATCATCTGCAGAATCATTTTTGTCACCAGTTCTTCAGGAATACTTTGACCTTGACAAAGCAATTTTTGACACTAGGATAAAATGCAAAACTTAGTCTTTTATAGTAAGTGTTTGTTAAAAATGTGACAAAATTTACGGGAAGATGAGACCTTTACCTTAAGTCCATTTTCTGATCCTTGTTGAATATTTGTTTGAATTACTTCTGAAGCTAAGGAAGCACATCAAACATGAGAAAAATAATGAATACAAAATATTTTCTAAACAGACTTGTACCTGCAGATACATATGTACATACACACACAGGAGGATGTATGTGTGCTCCAAGCAACCAGACTATTTTGAATGAAAAACCATTGTACTTAGGGCCATTATTATACTTTGCCCATCCAGAACCTGGTGCCTTATGGCAAGGACTGGGTAGGTGTTTCTTCCTACAATTTAACCCTGTATATACTACACAAAAATGCACAGCAGCAGTTTAGCAGGATTATTTGAACTACTTATTTAAATTCAATCAGCATTACTGTCTTGTAATTCAGAGATGAATCTTTGAGCTCAATCACTTTTTAAATTTAAAAAACAAAATTTGGAAGAACTTTTTAGACACACAAAATCATCTACTTTAAGAAAAGTGACATCCATCAAACTCAAAGGCTGCCCTATGTCTCTGTGGATAGTGACATCATACTAGAACGACCCTGGAAGTCTTTCACACTTCTGTATGAATTAAATAATCAGACATTTTATAAAAGTTTTCAAGAATGACTCTTACAGCTACATTTATATTACTAATAAACCAGGCCAGGGAAAGGTCCTGAAGCCAGGTGACCCATGCCTATACAGCCCTAATCTTTCTTCTCAAAACACAGTGGCTGTTTTCCAACTGCTCCTACTAGAAATGATGGCTGTTGCACATCCTACCTTTCATACTATGGATAGGTGTTTAGGAGAACAACATTTGCAATGGGCCAAGACTAAGACAGGGAGTGTACTAACTAACAATACAGGCAACTGAAAATCAGCAATCTGTCTGCACCCTGGCCCTGTTTTATTTATGAGTATTGACCAGTTCACTGGATAAATGAATAGAAAGTATTGTGTCATTAAAAAGAATGCAAACACCTTTCCTATTCAACAATTTTCTGCCTTGGTTTATTTTTAACCCAGCACAAGACAGATACTGATACTCTGGAGCAAGTTCAGTGGAGGACACCAAAACCTTCAGAAGAATGAACAGCCTAGGAGAGGCCAAAAGAACTGACCTTGTCCAGCCTGGAGGAAATCAGACAGCTCTTACTGCTATCTAAAACTACTTATTGGGAGGTCACAAAGACAGACCCACGGTCACCACAGCAGTGGAGTTAGGACAGGAGGCAACAGACACAAATAGGAACGTGAGAAATTTGAATGGGGTAATTAGGAAGCAATTTTTCATCAAGAAGGCAGTCAAACACTGCAAAGTGTTTCTCTGGGAGGAGGTGGAGTCTCCATCCTTGGAGGTATTCCAGATTGAACTGAGCTGCCCTTTCTCATTTACCCTGGTTTGAGAGAAATCTTTGACTCAGTCATCTCTGGAGGTCCTTTCTGAACAAAATTATTCATGTTTATGTATGCTGAATTTCTTTCTTTTTTGATGTAGAAAATGAAAAAAAATTACTAGCATAAGTAACAATAAGTGTGTACACACATGTGTGCGTTCACTAGCTACAAGAAGATTAAAAGGAATATCATGAACAAAACAAGAAAAGAGTAATTCCCTGAATTAGAAATAAGGCTTAAAAACACAGTGACTGAGATTTAGATTGGTTGCTAAGAAAAACTTTCTAATGGCAAAGTGAGTGTTACAGAGATAGGCTGCCTAGAAATCTTTTAAAACAAATTTGATGAACACTTGTCAGTACTGATTTAAATACATTCAAACAGAGTGGACTGGCTGAAGTGCATTCCTTAAGAAGTACTTTCCTTAAGAAGAAGTGCATTCTGATTTTCGCCTTATCTATGTTTTGGACCAGGTATTAATTTTTTTTCTTGCTATACAGTACTATGATATAAATATGTATATACTTGCTATGATGTAAGTATATATACAGTACTATGATATAAGTATGTATATACTTGCTATGATGTAAGTATATATACAATACTATGATATATATATACTATATACTAAGTCAGAAAAGCCCTTTATTAAAAGTGATTTTTACCATGCTAGAATGTCACAATTCTAAATCTTCAAAAGATGTAAAGGTACTTCATTTGATAAATAACTCTGTTTCTTGGAGGACATCCCCTTGTATTGGACACTGCACAACCAGAAAGGAAAGAACCTCCTATTTGTTCACGGTCTGCACTGGAAAATGTCTTTACTCTTTGGAGTTGAATGAGTTGCCCCCGTGTGAACAAAAAGGAACCCCCTTACAGGATTGGGAATAGAATTCATGATAAAAAAAAAAAAACAAAAAAACCCACAGTGATTTTTCTAAGCCATTCAATAACTAAAAGATTGTGATCAGTAATTTTATTTCTGGTAAAATGACTACTTGGTCTTATCAGAAGTGTTTTCTGTAATCAGAAACATGCCCTTTGAATTACAGGGAACAGTGAGGGTATTCTAACCAAAAGCTATTGTGGAGCCAAAACAATGTCCCAAATATAGCATGTGTTTACCTTCTATGAAAATGCAGTTCCATCTCTGTGCTAGTTTGCTAGCTAACGTCTTCTTTCCAGAACCCTTAAAATGAAAGACACACTTTTAAAAGAAAAACAGACAGAACAAAACCAAACACATAACACAATGAAGAATATATTTTCACATGATAAAAACAACGAAAATCTACCATTGGGATTAGGGCCTCTGAGTTACACATCGGGCAAACACAAAACACTCTGTTTAATAACATCCACTACTTCATCTTGCCTAGCATTGCTAATATGTTGCTACTTATAGCTAATTATCTCCAAAGTCATTATACTGAGTTTGTTTCTGAGTAACTGTCTAAAACTCAGCTGTGATTTGACCACAAATTCCTATGAGAAACTCCTTAGGACTAAATTTTATTATCTTCAGCCTCAAAGCAAATTATGATGGAAACCTACTCAACCCTTTCTGAGTAGGATACATTGGGATAATATTTTTTTTACTAAAACAACAAATGCTTAAAAACTGCCCTGGTTAGTCCACAAATCTAGTTAGATACTGACAAAATCTTTATTATTTACATGAATCCAGAGGAAAACCAACATAACTGAGCTATAAGGCTTCCAAGAGTGATTAACTGAATGGGATTTTGCAAAACTCACCCTCTTCCACCCTTAGGATTGTGCCCTTTTTTCAGAAGGACATATAAGAATACCTGTTTTGACATTGTTTTATCCTTGATAAATTTTGTAATAAAAAATAGCAAAACCCAACAAATAAATTACATTCCCTGTTAAGAGTGCATCAACACTCCAGCCTACTCATACCTTACATCTTACAGGTGTGATGAGAATATATGTATTTGGCTTTGCTTTAATGGCACTATGTTTTTAATTTTAAAGATATATCTTAGATAGGATAGGTACTCTGCACATCAATCAGATATATAAAAGATATTACCATAAAAATAAACTCTTTTGTTCCCTACTTTCCTGGTAAGGTCTGTACAATTTCAATATCTTGGTATATTGATGTCAAGTATCAACTGAAGACAATGTTTGACAATTTGAGAATTTTTTGTACTGTCTTTCAATGGTAGTATGGTCTATGAAACATAAAGTTACCTTTTTCATACAAGGTTAAAATCTTGATCTTCATTTAAAACTAGATTAATTAGTTCATTATAGTTTTCTGTTGAGCTGAGTGCACTCTTACAAGTGCATAAGATGTTATCAGGCAAACTTGTATCAAAAAAAAGAACTCTTTTCAACAAACTGAGGCAATAATGCAAACTCATATTTGGGGAAAAAAAATCTGAAAATTTAGGTTTACAAAACATCAAATTTTTTTTAGTAAAGGAGGCCACAAATTAGTTGAGAAAAAGACAGACCTTGAATTACAGTTAAAAGGTAGTACAGATCCTTTCATCAGGACACCTTGGTGGATTTTGAATGTTTCCAAATATATAGGACAGAATTTTGTCAAAATTTTAATATTAAGATCTGTAATATCTCATTGCATGTCTGTAAGTCAGTACATTAACCTGAAGGCTATTTTACACCAATTTATGTCTTTAATATGTCAAGTTTATTAAAAAATAAAATATTTTAATAGCATTGTTCTGGTTTTGGCTGGGGTAGAGTAAACTTTCTTCACAGTAGCTAGTATGGGGCCGTGTTTTGGATTTGTGCTGAAAAAAAGTGTTGGTAATACAGAGGTGTTTCTGTTACTGCTGAGCAGGGCTTACACAGAGCCAAGGCCTTTCCTGCTTGCTCTACTGGCACACTGGTGAGGAAAATGAGGGTGGATGGAAGCTGGGAGGGAACACAGCTGGGACAGATGACTCTGACTGACACACAAGGATTTTCCAAAGCACATGGTGTCATGCTCAGCATATAAAGCTGGGAAAGAGAAGGAAAGGGAAGTACTTTTGGAGTGATAGCATTTATCTTCCCAAGTCACCACAAAGCGTGATGGAGCCCTGGTTCCTCGGGATGGCTGAACATCTGCCTGCCCACAGGATGTAGTGAATGAATTCCTTGTTTTGATTTGCTCATGTACACGGCTTTTGTCAACCCATGCATTTTATCCCTTTTACCCTTCTGATTCTCTGTCCCACCCCACCAGGGTGAGTGAGTGAGCAAAAGGCTGTGTGGGTTTTGCTTGCTGACTGGGGTTAAACCAGTACAAAAATAAAAACAATTCAGTTGCCAATGTCGAAAGAGAAGAAACATTTTGAGCAACATGTAACTTTTAAGTACAGTAGAAACATTTTTAACCACAACTGACTGAGGGCAAAAATTGGTCTCATTGAATGAGACCAGAATTTTTACCATCCTCTGCAGGATTTGAAGAGCGGCAAAAACCAAAAAGCAGGTATTTGACCCTTTTGGTAGCAAACTAGTGTTTTGAAAGGAAAAGTAAAATTGCTAGCAGAATATCTGACAAAAACCCTTCTATCAGACATCTTACTGGCTTTCCAAAGACAATTAAGCAAGTGGGCTTGGACAACAGAAAAGATCTTTCAGCTTCATCTTCATCAAAGATGTCTGTAAAGGGCTGAGCTTGTTTTTCCTCTTGTGAAGCCATGTTTTTTAAGGCTAGAAGGAAAAAAAGAATTTGTTATAAAGCACAGCAGTTACATGTGTGTAAAATGACCTTAAAATGGAAGTGAATTACAAGGTAAATGGATTTGTAAAAAAGAAAGCTTTTAAAAGAAGAAAAATCATTTACAGAACATACACAATGCACCCATCAAATGAGAGAAAAATCCACTTATGAAAAACAAAGGACTGGTGGAACAACCCCTGATCACAAGCTGTTGATGACTTCTTCATGAGTCTCATATTGCTTGTTGCTCTTTTTTAGTTGTTTTGTTGATTTTTCCTTCCTGCTCCAATTACCACACAATTGTAATTTCTCTCTGGCCCCTGAAATGGGCCATGGGCCTGCCAAGACCTTTGGTTTTGTGCTTCAGACACAGAAGGGCCCTGTCATGGTCAATGGAACTACTCTCTGTGTCCACACAGGCAGGTACATAAATAAGACTCTGTGGAATTAAATCACAGTTCTTGATCTCTTCCACCATCCTCTTCACAAATCCCAGCTCTTCCAGGAATGCAGGCAGTAGCAAGTCCAGTGCTGCACAACAAATTAAAACCTAAACAAATTTCCAATTAAGATAAGTTGGAGAAAAATTTGCGTGGACCTTTCAAACAAAAATGGAGGCCAAAACATGAGGAGCTTGCTGAAGTTTGTTTGAAAAAGGCAAAACAAAACCTCACTGTCTTTAGAGGGCCACTTCAGTGTCACAGCCCCAGCAAAACCCACATGGAACCATCCAACCCAGCACAACCCCACACAACTCCCAGTCAGTTTTACATTAAATTTAAAAATTCAACTAAAAAGATCTACTTCAGGATGAGAATCTGAAAAAGTTTGTCTGGAAACATCAAACCCAAATGTTCAGACACCCTTGCATTAAACATTTTAATATTAAAAAAAGCAAAAAGCCGTACATGCGAGCCAACTCCCCATTGCCCCGACAGAAACTCACCGGCTGAGCTTTACCTGCCGTTCCCAGCAGCCTCGCCCGCTCCCAAACCTTCGCAAGGGCCAATCTCCTAATTCACAAAAACCACCACAACCAAAGCGAAGAATTACACCAGACACACACATACACAGCCCTGTACGCACACCCAGGACGATATCCCGGTGGGAGCCCCCCTCCCGGTGGGAGCCCCGTCGAGCACGCTGTCGCCACCGCCCTGCGCGCCCCCGCTGCCCGGGCAACGGCCGCGCCCCGCCCCCTGAGGGAGGGAGAGGCAGCGGCCCCGCCCCACACAGGGGTGTGGGCGGGGCTGCGGAGCTGTTCCTGGTGCTGACCGTGCTCACCCCGCGGGGAGCGGTTCCCGGCGGGAGGAGTGAGTGCGGATGCGATACCGCCTCCGCCTCGCCCGCCCCGGTGCCTCGGTGCCTCGGTGCCCCAGTGCCGCTACCACCGCTGCCGCCGCGCCCGGAGCCGCCGTTGCCGAGAGGCCGCGCGTGACGCGGCTCCGCGACGCAGGCGCGCTCTCGCGGTCCCCCGTGGGCGCGCCTGCGCGTTGGCGCGCCGGCACTTCCGGGTTCCCTCGGTGCCGGCGGTGGTGCCCGGCTCAGCCCCGGAGTGTTCCTCCCCTGGCTCCGGCTGCTCCCGGGGTGTTCCCGGGCAGCCCCCGCCATGCCGGTGGCGGCCGCCGCCCCCCTGATCAGCTCCGTGCAGAAGCTGGTGCTGTACGAGACCAGGGCTGTAAGTAGCGTCCCCCCCGCCGCCGCAGGTCCCGGGGGAATGTCCCGGCACCCCCGGCTTGTTGGCTCGGCCCTGCCCTGCCCGGAGCTGCTGCCTCGGCTGGGTTGCAGCTTGTCAAAAACTACGCCTTACCTTTCTTTTCGTGTGTCGGGATCTGGTTCTTTCTGGTCACACACTCAAAACATCTCAAGAACTGAGAAAAAGAAGGTTTTTACTGTTTTCACTGTGTCTCTGCCTCGTGGCTTAAGCGGAGCAGCGGCCTCTGACGGGCAGGTCAGCGCAGGGCCCTGCCGTGGGGATGCTGCCACAGTGGGAATGAAGGTTGGGCCCCTGCTTCTTCTGTCCTGTGGCTGCTGTCACGCTGCCAGGAGAACAGGGCTCCCCCGTGCCACGGGGAGTTAAAACTGGACAGCTGAAGGTGTCCGGAATTAATATTTCAATTAAGAATGGCTGAATTAGTTACCACCTGCACCGACCTGTTTGCTGTTTATGACACACTTCAGTCCTCGCTGTCTGAATGACTGGTGAAACAGTTTCCAAAGTTTTCAGTCTGACCTCTGGAAGTAAGCTCTTGAAGATTTTCAGCATGCCTTACCTCCTGTTGCAGAAACTATAGGCATGTCTTATTCATGGTATTTTTTTGTCATGGGCCAAGTGGATTGGAGGTTGGAGTGGTAATTGCTGCTTTAGCCATGTGATGAGCACAGTGTGAGTCAGAAGCCAATTCTTGGTGTAAATACCACTGTGTTACCATTCCTTAGCTCCCAATCAGATTTCTTTGTGTTTCGTAGTATGTTGGTTTCTTCACTTGAGGTAGTTTTTAAAAGGTTTATGTACCATGGCTCCGAATGCAAGTTAGGTCTAGTTTCAAGTTCAGCTGTTACCTGTACTGATAACAGAAAGATAATTTATACACTGAATCCCCTAGGAAACTTCCCAAAATGTCACACATGAAAGAAAAATCTCAGTATAAATAGAAATCTGACTTCCAGCTTTGCTTCTGTCTGAGCAGATTTGTGCTTTTGTCATAATTCCCCACTGAACAGCCTATGAAACAGACAGATTAAAGTATGCAGAGTTATTTTTGCAAGTAAATTTTAAAAATGAAGGTTACACTCCAGAAAGTCTTTCCAAAGTGTTACTTTTTACCTATGCCTAAATGAATTTTGAAGGCTACCTTATTTATCTTTCTCATTGTTGCTGGTAAAGGCTACTTTTTGTTCTATTTTCAGCTACATTATTGTTATACATGAGTAGGGCACCGGGCAAATGTGATTTCTGAATCAAGTCCTGTATTCCTCAGTTTAGCTGTTCTTGGCTCACAACTCATGCTACATCTCAGTTAGCTGAGATTTGGCTTCTTGTCACTGGCATGTGTGGGTACCTGGCCTGTTTCTCTCTGTTGCTGAGAGACAACGTGCTGTGTGCAGGGCAAATATTGTGCTTTGGAGTTCTGTCAGCTGTCTGCCATTCTCTGGGCCTCTCCAGCTGATGCTGTTATTTCAGGAGCCACAGTCTTTTTACATCTGGGCAGTGGTAGCTCTGCCTGAATGGATGGGTTTGCCCATGCTGTGCTTCACTCAGAATTCAGTTTGGGGCAGATCCAGCAGGCCTGATCACTCCAGGAGGCAAGATGGTTTTCATCAGCTGTGAAAGGCAATGGTTTGTGGATGAGCATGTGCTGTTTGAAATGTCTCAGCTGAGCGAGGGCATCTCAAAGCTGTTACTTCAGTCACTTCTTGTGACTGATGAAAATGGATTTTTTTCCCCTGAGTAAGGTTTTGTTCTTACTAAAAAGTACAAATTTAAACACTTTGTGGTTTGACATTCAAATTCTAGTAATTTTTTCAAAAGAAAAAATTCGGTAGGAGTCATTTTGGTATAATTATTTGAAAAGACTTGCTGCACTTGGTAAATGTCTGGACTAAGGGATGTTGGAAGGGACTTCTGGAGAACACCAAGTCAAGCCCCCTGCTCAAAGCAGCTTCAACAAGCATATTGCTCAGGGTTGTGTGCAGCTGAGTTTTGAATATTGGTTTTACAGCCTCTGCAGGCCACTTGCAAGAGTTTGTCTCTCTTACCTACACTTTTCCTGTTATATGGTTTTAGACAGCAGCAAGGTGGTGCCAAAGCTTTCTGAAGGCTGAACAAACCTAAACCCAGTTCTCTCAGCCTCTACCAGCACACCACGTGCTCTGTCATGTGGATCATCTGGAGAGCTCTCTGCTGGAATCACTCTGATTTATCAATGTCTATCTTGTGCTAGGGAGCCCAAAATTGGACTTCTGGTTTGATCAGTCACTGTCACAGTGTCATGTTGTGCTGCTGACAGACTTCTCCCCGAGGTATCCCTTATGCCATCTCCTTTACATAAGATCTCACAATCATGGAGTTGCCAGCTGTGACAGTCACTTCTACACCATAAGCATCATCCAAAAATAAAAATGAACAGCTTTCTCCCGTTTCAGGTTGCTCTTCTGATTTCCCTAGGGCCATAGACTTGCTAGATCCAGCATGTGGGATTTGGAGTTGTGTCAGATACAGGCTAACATGAGACTTTATCCTAAGATTTCTGGTGCAAAGAAGTTATTATTTAAGTTGTCAGCAGTGAGAGAAACCATGATGTTTACACTGGTCATAGAGCTTATTCCTGTAAAATCCCTCTGTGTTAAAGCAGGAAGAGATGAAATGGATGAGGAAGTGGAAAAAGTGGAAATGGTTTACAGGAGGTTTCTTTGTTTGGATTTCTTTTTAGATAAAAGTCAATAGTATTATTGAAGTCAAAGAGGATAGGCTCTGGTACTGTTATTGGAGTCAAATGAGAGACTGCAAGAGGTGAGGAGAACTGAATTCACAGTGTCAATTGAATTAACAGAGAGTAAAATTCTATATTTTCTATTAATGTTTATATTTAGGGTAGTTGCTGAAACCTACCTTTCCAGCTGATGCTTTGGGTCAATAAATGCCATGGAGATGTTAACTGTATCTCCTGCTTGTCCTAGGAAGTTGAAAGCTTGTTTAGAAGTAGTCAGAAAGACGAACTGAAGGTTTTATTCAGATCAATGCCAATTATCTTTCCTTTTATACATATATTGATCACTGAAATGCACACCAGAGGGCACTAAAGATATTTGAACTCTATGACTAAAAGAAACCAAAAGATATTTTCCTCTCTTCTTCAAGAGAAGATGGAACTTTTGTGTTTCCCCCAGATGAAGCCCACCTGAAAGCTGTAGGTTAGTTCAATGGAAATTATCATTCCCCTGAGGCAATGTGACATTGAACAAGACAATTTGTGTTGTCTCTATAAAGTCACATCACTTGCCTATCTTTCGGGCTATTATGAGGCTTAATTAATAGTATTTTATTCTAGTCAGGTTCTTTTACAGTCTCCATCTCCAGAATATTCAAATGACTTGCACAAGCTTATTAAGTAAAGTGACTGGCATAATTACATGTAGATATTTCTGCCCTTTATTCACCAGAGAAAACTATGGGCATTTGTTTTCTTTTAAATGTTGTTTATTCTAATAATAACAGTGTAAAGATTTTTGTATTAAAATCTCCAAAGGTTGCATATTTAATGTTGAATGTGGTCAATTTGGAGAAACTTCAGTATAGAATATGATTTCACGGAAAAACCTATAGAATTTTTACTGAATTATGAAGTGCACTGATTTATATAGATGGGTATCTGACACATTCAAAAAATGTTGAAAGTAGTGAACAGCCTGCTGGGCAACCATTAGCTATCATCATTTTCTGGCTAGAAGTGGCTGTGAAATGTGTTCTCTCTGGAACAGTTTCATTAGCAGAAGACAGCTCCTTTCAGCTGACTGTTCTATTCCCTGTGTATTGGTGTTCCAGGAGTGATGGTGATGTGGCGGAGCAGAGCATGGAATTGGGACGAGAGGAGGAGTTTTGGGAACTCAGAGAGACACTGTTTCTGTCTTAACTGTCTTGCCATACCGCTGGATTTATGGCTATAAAATAGAGAAAGTTGATCTACTGGTGTATGTGGGCTCTGAGAGCATTTATGAAGCGGGCAGATAGCTGGTGGCATAACGGTGATGAGAACACCACAAGTTTTGAAGGATATGTGCTATTCAGGCAGAGCAAAACTGAAGTTCAAAAGTGGATGCATCCCACTTGATGTGAAAGATGTACCTACAAATGTCTGCCTAAGTTCTGGCAACATGGGGTTTTTTTCTTCTGTGTTGTCCTGGGTGTCATTATATGATCACTAGTGCAACAGGAGAGAGATACACATACAGATTTGGTTTTGGTATGAATCCACCTTTCTGGGTGGGAGGCATGTGGATAAATGATCACAAATTGGTGTATTTAAAGGTAATGATTCTATGGAAAAACAAAAAGGTATTTATTTTAATGTAACAAAGGATGAATAAAAATAGGCACTTTCTATTGCAAATTTTTATTATTAAAACTGAATTTGTTATGGCCCTAAAAACGAAATAGATATTATTCTCTGTTTAAAGTAGAAATTTACTATGAGTATGAATGTACTGAACAAGGAGTGAAGAGAAAGTGAGTAACAAGAATAAGGTTATGAAAAAGGGATCAATTAGTGTTGAGGTAAAAATAAATATACTAATCAGTGAAATGACTCTGAATATTTTCAAGTCACTCAAGTCAAGGGTAGTGCTGTGACTGGAATATGACAAATGGAATATTTAATCCATTCTGAAGTCCTGCATATAGGAAAGTAATTGCAAATTCAGGCAAATGACATAAAACACAGTCTAAGGGAGATGCTGTCAGACTAACCTGGTTGTACTGCACATTTTAATCTAAAAATTAGATGGCCTTATGTATTTAAATCAAATCCTCTATGAGATGCAGTGCCACAAGGAAAATCTGTGTTAGGGAAGGAAGAAGCTTGGTAGAGAAATCAGTAGATAAATTAGTGGGGAGTGAATGAGGAATCATCTGATAGGGATGATTTTTTTCAAGTAATGTTTTTAGGACTGATGTACTTACGCATTTTCATTAATGTTATTAGCTCAAAATGGGGACCAGCTCTGATTAGTCTTTTAAGGTATTGTAAATAATTAGGATAATCAGAGCACAATAAAGCAAGAAATGATGATGATCCTGAGGAGTAGATAAAAGAAATAATTTGAAGTATAATGGTGTACCATAAAAGTTCATGCACCTTACAATAGATTGCACACCAATGAAAGTTTACTGAGAGTTTATCAATTCAGAAGCAGCAGAGGAGAAGGAGGATCTGGGTGTTTTATCTGAAGGAGTGGGAGGGTTGACCTGCTGATGAATTACAGCTCTGAAAAAGAGAGATGTGGTTATTTGTGGTATGGTCATTAATGCAAAATACTAATGTATCTCTAGAATAAAATCTTGTATGGTATACTGTGTAGATTTACAGTCCATATTCATCTAGGAAACAGGAATTCACCCAAGAATAGTTCCATTGAAGGTCCGGTGAGGTGACACACATGCTAGCAATGTCTTGAGAGGAGTAAAGGGACAGCACGGCTTCTTTAGGCTATTGAAGTGACTGCTAAATAGGCATCCAGTTACTTATTCTTCTGAAAGCATTCCAGGAGAATAGATGCTAGAGAGCAAATAAGTATTTGGCTAAAGAAAAATGTATAGATAGATAATTAATAGGTTTAGTTTAGAATTAGAAGGGAGAATCTGGAGTAATCCTTCAATGGACTAGCAAGAGAAAAGTCCTGTTTGGGACCAAAAACCTTTGGTTGCCTTGGGACAAAAGGGATTCATGGAATTCTGTGGCTTGTAAGATGCAGAATGGGTAGTCATTCCTACATGACCAGGGAGTGGTGCTTAGCAGCATATGTTCTTAAAATTTCTCCTGTTGAAGGAGCTTCTTTTGAAGAGTTTCAACAGATTATGGGAAGCAGATGGCTTTGCTTTGCCAGGTACCTCTCTTTGCGCCTTATCACATCTTCTTTTCTTCACGTCATTCTGCCAGTTTCTACAAGAGATGAAAGACAGACACTTCCAGAATTACTCTATGTCCTGTAGAAAGAAAGAGCAGAGTGGAGTTTTTACATTGAGGTGTGATTATACTATGATTCTGTTTTAACTGTCAGTGAATTACATACATTCTCCCCAGGTCAAGTCTGTTTTGCCTGTAATGGTAAGTGTTAAGCAATCTTTCTGTCCTGACCCATCCCCTTTTCCATCTTATTTTCTGTGCCTGTCCTGTTGAGGAGGGGGAGTGAGAGAGCAGCTGGGTAGGGATCTGGAAGATAGCCAAGGTGAGCCCACTTGTTTTGGGCTTTGTGTTTTTAGACACATCCATGGTCTCAACAGGTATTGTTTGCAAGCTTTTTGTCTAAGATCATTAGTGTTTTTTTAATGCTCTTTGAAGATTTGAAAATTGGCTGTATTAGTGCACTGCCTATTTTCCAACTTGTAGTGTATTTTTGCACTTTTTTTTCCTGCTGATTAAGCTCTTTGTAGCTTTTTAACTGAGGATTGAAAAAGTTTTTTGCTGTGCTAGCATTTCTTAAGCATAATTAGTCTATAAAAGAAGTAAATCATAGTTATAGACTCGGAGTTCTAAGAAGTAATCTTAAAGAATAAAAGGAAAAAAAATAAATAAGCAGAATGTTTGATTTCAGAACTATTACCCTGCCATTAAAAACCAACACACTTCAGTAAGGTTTTTTGACTCCTTTTAGAAGAAGCTGTTTTGCTTGCTTTGGCTGAATCAAAAGATTGATAAAAGATGGTGTAAAGCCTTTCAATTAGATTGCTTTGGTTAAAACTCAGTCCCAGGTGGAAATGACTAATGCTGTTCCTATCTTGTGGTTGCTTAGCGATAATTGTGCAATAAATTAAGCTTCAGTCCAGCTCTTCTAGCTGCCTGGTGTGTTGCCATAGTTGGTAAAGTGTGCTTGTTAACGAATTTCAGCAAAGGCCAGGGGCACAGTAAACCTGGAAGCAGCATGGGTCACCTCAGGTGTGGTTGGAGGGCTCTGGCCAGAGCAGGGTGAGGGAGCTGGCCGTTTCTGCTGCAGTTCTGTTCTCTGGAAAAAGTACTTTGTTGGTCAAGGTTGCCTGTTTATCTAAATGCACTGGCTGTGCTGTGGAGTGGAATTGTTTGAGACACTTGGGAAATGCTTGAAATTATTCAGTTCAGCTTAGTAATAAACAGAATGAAGTAATAAGCATAAACACTCCGTAAAGGTTTCTGTAGCTTTTGCTCTTTTTTTATTGCAATAATTTCTGTTAATCAAAAGAGTTGTAAACACTACAGCACATTTTAGCTTTGATTAATTTTACAATTATATTACAACCATAGAAATTTATTTGCTGTTACTTGCTCAGTGTTGTGTTGATTTGGTATTTTTCTTTATGATTCCTTAGTATTCATGTGATGGGAAATATAATTGCAGCGCATGTCACTGATACGGTTTTATTTGTGCTCTGTGTCATCCAGTAAGACAGCCTTAGTTATTCATTAGATGCATAAATTAGGTAGCAGAAACAGCTAATGTTGAAGTGTCTTTTTTGTGTATTTTTTGCATCATTAGTTTTTGTACAATCTTTGTTTTTCTTTCCAATCTTGAAGGTTGAATATGAGTGGGCACATTAGGCTGTTTTTCAAGTAAATCTGGGGTTGTTAGCCAGTCCTGAAAACTTCCCAAGCAGAGGTCTCATTTTGCGTTCCTAGTTTTGAACACTAACCCAAATTCAAAAGTTTTTGCAGTTTTTCCTTTATTACTTCCACA
>VYZP01012392.1:731-88484 GCA_013400635.1 Hypocryptadius cinnamomeus
TATCACATCCATGGAAAAAAGTAACATACTCAACACCACATAAATCTTGGCTGGCTCCAACCTTCTAACTCTGAAAACAGCAAAGGTGCAAGGGGTGGAACACTGAACTTCTAACACAAAGTACCAGGTAATTAACTCATTTATATTCTTAGATTGTCATTCATATGGTAGCTAAAGCAAGTAGTGAAGAGTACAATCATGTGATCCATAAGCACCTTAAAACATTTACTAACCAGTAATCCATGCAGTGCTCAGAGTTAAGGGAGGCTGACTTCCATTGGCATCAGGACCAAAAATCAGAGGAAAGTCACAATCAGTGCTCATCTGTTTGGCTTATTTATTAAAGCAATCAGAAACCTAGAAAGAAACAATTCCAAACATGGAAAAAGAGTGTTCTACTGTTGCATCTGAACCAAGAAACGTGACAAAAGGAATATTAAACACGTGGAAACAAGCTCTAATAGAGAGGGAGGAAAAAAGAAGGTGGAAGGAACACAAAATTTACAATGGAACAATTAGTATGAGAGACACCTTGCAAATCAGACTGAACAGAATTGATATGAATAGATAAGGTGTGCACTGAACCAGTACAGGTGGCACAGGGAAGGAAAGAAGGCAGCAAAACTCTTCCAAGCTCGTGCAGGCAGAGAACCCTGTCTTGTTTTCTGCCTTTGGGGTGATCAGTGTAATCAGGACTCCCCAGCTGCTGCTGCACCAAGCTGAGCCCACTGAGTGTTTAGAATGTTGCAACAGAACTGCCTCAGTTTGCTGCTTCCCAAGATGGAACAGACTGAAATTGAAAACCAGCCCTGACACCACACAGAGCATCCCCAGGCTGTGCCAACCCTGCCAGAGCTCCAGAAGCATTTGGGGAACACGCTTAGGCACAGGGTGGGATTCTTGGGGTGTCCTGTGCAGGGCCAGGACTTTGAATCAATGATCCTTGTGGGTCCATTCCAGCTCAGGATGTTCTATAATCACAAAGGTGTAGAGAGGACAACATCTAGAAAGCTCGCAAACAGGTACACCAGGCACAGTTTCACCTGTGAATGTTGCTGACATCATTCAACCACTGGAAACAAATCATTATTCCCAGCTGAACAAAGCATCCAAGGCACAGCAACTTCCTGCTTCAGAGCAGAATTGCTCTCTGCCCCATCAAGGACACAAAGGATGAGGCAGTCACCAGCTACAATGCCATTCTCCAGGAACTGAAAAGTAAATTGATTTCCATGACTCAACTGCTCAAATCAATACTCACCCTCCCCTCCTCCTGTACACACACAGAGATTTTTCTTCCTATAAATAAATAATATCATCTCCAAAGTTAAGGAGCATTACTGTGCTTAATGTGGTATAAATACATTTTTCAGGGGAAAACATTTCCTGCCTATTATTTTATCCAATGAAAAATTTGTCATCAGTTCTTGTGAATCTGATCACTGACAACCAGGGTGTGACAATTTTGCATTCATGTTCTTGACCTGCTGGAACTGGTTTTGAAATTTCATGGCAATTTATGATTTGAATCATGTCCATCAACACAATATCCCAACACCTCTGTGTTTATAATCCTACATGAAGCACACAAAAAACATCATTTCCCTGGGATATGGCACTGTCCAAAGCTATGACATCATGCAAGAGGCAACTAAGGCCACTTTAAGTAGATTTTTAATGAAAATTAAGAATTGACAATTGGCTAAATACTAAATTATTAATAACTTCTCGAGAAAACAGTTTGAAGCAGCAAGAGCAAATGCATCCATTAACAAGGAGAGTAAGTAGCTTCATCTCAGTTCACAGGTAGTAAAAAGAAATCCAGCTCCCTGTGCAGAGAGTTGCAGGTGTGAGTTACAGCCTGCTAAGGTATGTGAGCCATAAAGATACTGACAGCCAAAACACTCTGAGGACCAAAGCACAGCCATCAGCAATGGAATGTGCTCCTGCAGGGGCACTCAGGGAAAAGCACTTCTTCTGCCTTTATTTGCATATGTAACATGATGGGTGGACAGCCTGGCTTGGTTTTCTTTTTTTAAATCCAAGAAAATCCTCTTTATTAAATTACTACAGCTTCAGATATTGTTGCCCCTGCAAGCGAAGTAACAACACAAGGCAAACAATAACTGCCTCAGCTTTTGTCTCTGGGTTCCAAGTGATTTTTTAAACTGCACATCCAGTTCAATTAATCCTACTCAAAAATAGCTTCTGATGGCTGCTAAGGTAAACAGTAGCTATTTGTCCACACAAATTATGGATTTGGGACCTAGACTGTAGTGTTCCTACCACTCACAGATTTGTTTCCCACATTCTCAACACCCAGAGCAGAATATTTGCTGCCTAGAACTACTGAGCTGTTTATTTTCAAAAAAGCACAAACCCTCACACATATGGGATCAATTTACTTACAAAACATGTAAGTGTCATCAGTGAAAGACACCTTGAATTATTTCTCCTTAGCAGTAGGAGAACAACAAAAGCAAATCTAAAGTCTGTATTTCCTACCACTCTCACTATTTTAAAAACATTAAGTCCCTAAAATCCATCTCTCTTTTGGTGTTTGAGCCTGATTCCAAGTCCTTGCCTTAAAGCTAAGGGCACTTGGTGATCCTTGCACAGCCAAGTCCAACATGCCAGTGACAGCTGCCCTGTGCAGCCCAGAGATGTGAAGCAGATGGAGCTGATGTGTTCCACAGGGTTGGCTCTTGAGGGCCATCTCAAACTTTCACGTGTACAACGGATGATTTTTATCAGATGAAATATCAAGTGACCATCCCTTGGATGATCCCAAAGGACACAGAATTGCAGAGATTGCAGGGAGGCAGGGGCAAGGTGCTCTGACTTTCTTGTTTATTGTCCTTTTTATTGTTTATTGAATTTTAATATTTAAATAAATATAAATAGACATATCTCAGTATGTAATCTTCATACAGGATTATATTATATATAAGAACCTACATATTTTGTATTACTTCCTCTAAAATTATCTTGAACTAGTACATCCAATCTTATAGATAAGCTTATAAATTTTATATATAATTTATAATTTACTTTATATCGGATTTTATAGATAAAGTTACAATTTTTATGGAACATAAGAATGATGTGTTTATTTGTAATGCCACTGTATCAAGTCCAAAGGTGTTCTGATATCATTACTCCAACAACACTGTCATAAACAATAAGTAACACAGAAAAAATTTGTTCTCCACACATTTTATGGTTTGGGGTGGGGTTTTTTTATTTGCACACTTTTCCTACACAACCTAATAAGAATAAAAAAATAATGCAAAGATAGAGTAACCATCTCATGCTGTTCTTTCAATAAATCAATGGATTTGCAGAAAAAAATGAGAAAATAACATTAAAGAGAGAAAGGTGGGCAGGGAAGTATTCTGTTAGCTGGGCTACAGTGTCTCCAGACACAAGTTTTTTTCAAAGTTATCAAGTTTATTGCAAAACAAATTCAAAAATATGCTTTGGGAGCCCAGATCCTGATGTACAGTGGCAGTGCAAATAATACTGAGTGAACTTTCCAGGCCCAGCACTGAAATCCATCCTGTCCCCATGGGTATCTGCCCCTTCCTGCCTGGCCATGAAGTGCAAAGGGACAGTCCTGCAGCCTCTGCAGTCTCTCAGTGAAAGCACCAGTTTGAGTCACAAGTCACAAAATCACCCACTAGGAAGATGTTTGTAGAATCTGTACTTTAACTCTCATTATTACTGTGTAAGTGATGATATTTTAGAATAAAACATAGGAGTACTGGCTCCAGTTTGGCAGAGTTACAACTTTTAGATGTAAAGTTATAGAGCACTCAAGTGATTTGTGTTAGCTGCTTAAAATCCCAGAGGAACTTGTTTTCTTATAGTAACTAATGATGATTATATCCTTGGGGGTTTCATGAGCAAGATTTTATTTCTCTGAGTACAGAGTGAATACTGTGCAAACAAACTTCTCCAGCAGATGGAAGCATTAGTCAGCAAAAGCTGAGCTCTCACAGGACTGTCTGTCCTGCAGCACCACAAACCACCCCCACTGTTGCTCACAGAACTTCACCAGGTACAAACCCCAAGAGCTTCACACTAGTGAAAAACAAATCTACAATTCTGTACCTCTTGAGATCTCCAGTATTGCTATAGCACAGCATACAATTATTATTTAAATATTTACAGAAACCTGACATTGGTGAAAGTCCAGAGACAGGAAAAGCTGGAGTATGAATCATAAAAATGTGGATTTCAGGTAAAATTTACCAAAAACCCATAAGCTCTACCAACCTTTTCCCACAGCTCCCTGACAGTTAAACAAACACAGTCTAGTTTATTGCTTGCTTTCTCGTATTTTACCAGTAAATGTCATCCAAACATAAATGTTTAAAATGTACTTAAATACAATAACCTCAAATTGCCAGGTAGAGTGTTGAAATAAAACAAACCCAAGTTCAGGGATCATTCTAAAGCTCAGTTAACAGAAAAAGTAACACAAGTGGCCATTAATAGTAGGGTCAAAAATCCCTTCAATCACAGATTCAGCAACATCCCAGGCTAGTACCTGCAAGGCTGCTCCAGTCCATTAAAGGCCAGGAAAGGCCATGATTACTGACATATTTTACAGTGATGAAAGTCCCTTGGCTCACCATGAACAGAACAGCCTGATCTGCAAACCCCACCATTGCATGGCAATTAACTAAGCACTGCTTTCAAACTAGAATTTAAGGATTTGCACACAGATCTGAAGCACAAGCAAGTGACTATTCGTGTCTCACCTGATTATTGGGAAGACCTGAGCACTGACTGGCTGCAGCTTTCCCCCTCTGTGAGCTGTTTTGTTCCTTGCCATCTGATCAAAATGACATAAAATGATTTCAGGTATGAAGCACAACTTCCTTTTTCAGTTACCCTGGCACAAAGATTGAGATTGCTTTGTTCAGTATGCTGAACAAATAAACAGTCAATCAAGCAGTACTTGTAAAGCATAAGGAAGGGAGTCCAAAATAAACAAACATTAAAAACTCCCAACCTCTATTCCCTTTCTTCTCCCCATACATAAGTGGAAATTCTGTTCCCTGCCCAATGAAGTTACTTTTCCTCTTCTGGATTTTTCTCCTAGTTCTGCCAGAGCTGAGCTGCTACCCCCATTCCAGCCTCCTCTCGACATTTCAGGAGCCCTGGATTTCAGTCAATAGCTCAGATGCCCTAAAATCCTCATTTCCCAGGCCTGACATCAGCACTCTCCATAGCTTCTTTGACTGCATTCCTGTTTGCAGCTCCACAGTAATTGTAAGGATTTTGATTTTCAGCCTGAAGATGACTGCACACAGTGGGGCCAAAGAATGGCTCATTCCATGAACTTCAGTGGGAAGTTTGTAACTAGTTTCTAGTGAACTCCAGAGCATCTGCAGGAGTACTGAGAGCAGAGACTTTACTTGACATGTGGAGGCAGTCACACTCATGCATGACTTGACTAATATGCATGTAATTCTCTCAAATTGCAGAAAGCTTGGAAAAGCTATATTCATTAAAAGTTATTTCTTTATCCATAGAGCAATTGCATGTGTGTTTATGTACAGCATACAAATGCTGCCAGAGATACAGATCTGCACATCACAAACAGTGCTAACCACTGTTTACATCCCCACATCCTTACATGAATCACACACACTCGCTAAACTTGTTCTTCAGTACCTTTCTCATCTCTAATAGCTGCCTCCTACTTTTTATTTAACCTCTGCTTCACCTTTCACACAGGACGTTTCTGGGAACTGCTGGAATTATTAAAACAAGATAGGTACATGTCAGCAGTGACGAAACAGAAATTGGGAAAGGTAGGAAAGAAGTGGAAAGCAAATTACAGGCACACATTGCAGATGCAGCAAGCTCAGGCTGTGACATTCACTGTTACAGCACCTCTGATGTCTGCTGGGATAAATACTGGGCTGGGCTATTTATCTCAGAATCCAAGGGAACCAAAGAGGAAAAAAACAAAGAGCAATAGAAACTGCAATCCCATCTTATGCAGAACCACAGGACAACACAGCTTTCCTCCATTTTCTTGTGGTTTGATGTTCACAGTAACATTCAACAGTAGAAACAGGTGGGCAGGATCCCAGAGACCAATGGGAACAGCCCAGCCAGAGAACGTACAGGACACAAAGCAATGGGGTCTTTGAGTCACAGACAGCCCTCCCTGGAATATAAAAATATATATAAATAAAAGTCTCTTCTTTATTCCAGTTTATGGGAACATTTCCTGGCATCCATCAGATGACAAACACTTTTTCCCAGTTACCTCAGCCAACTCAGTAACCATGGCAACTGCCTCCAGTGCCATGACATCATATGGTTTCCCAGGCAACCGTTCCCAGTGCAATGATGTCATGTGGTCACCATGGCAATGCTCCATGAGGCCAGGAAGAAAGTACTTTAAGTGGGAAGATAGGTCAGAAAGCACAAAAGAGGGCTCAGGGAAGAGCAGGATAAAAGATAATTGAGGTAAAAATAAGAACTTTGTAACAAGGATAGATGCAATGAAAAGGGATGGATGGACAGACTGAAGGACAGACAGAAGACAAAAAAGGAGAAATTTGAACAATTTGAACCACAAATTGTTTTTAAAAAATCTTAATTCTCTAATCTGTAATATGTTATTTAGGTCAGAGATTCTGAAGCAAAGCATGCATGGTCACAGGAAGTTTAAGCGTGGTTCAAACACTGATTTACTGGAGGGACTTCTGACAATCAGAAGAAACTGTCAGAAACCTCCAGAGAGACACTGAGGGAAGTCACACTACATAGAATATATGGGTACATTTTCTAATATATTTCCATTCTGTGACTGATTACCCGGGGCTCTGTCACAGCACTGCCAATAACCAGGTGTTGCTGCCACACCTGTACTTGAGAAGATTCCTTTGCCCTCTTCCTTCTGCTCCTTGTAGTTGAAGCCACAATAATAAGAACCTGGCCAGCTGACAGATGAAAATGTGTTTTCCTTTTACTGAAAGCTCCTTCAGACCCTCACCAAGATGGAAGAGTGTCCCTTCTTTTTAATTTTCTAGATCTTCTTCCAGTTCTGTTATACTTCCAAATATTTGAATTTACTGAGTACAAATACCCTTTCTGCATTCAATCCTGTTTTAGCTCTGGCCAGTCTCAGCCAGCAGACAATGTTACTGCCAGCTTTATGTTAAACGGCTATAAAACCCCTGGGAAAAAGCTTCTTGGCAATAAAAGGCCAGCATTATTGATACACAGTGTTTTATCCATGTATACAGCCTTGAGTGCAAGATAAAGTAACAAAAAGCTCTGCCTTCTGAGGACGGCCTGCAGGCCAAAAGCTTAGGGCAATGTTCCTGAGAAAGCTTCCAGGTCTGTCACACAGTATTTTTCTATCCAGCATCCAGCAAGGCATCCTCACATAGTCTCTCTAAAGCAAAACCTTAGTGTAGTTTACTCAGCACAATTATTGCCCTCCACCACTCTTTGCAGATGGGGTTAATGTAGAACCAGATGTGGGGATTGTGATTGTAACATCACAGCTCAGCAATGCAGGGCTGCAGCTGTGACATCTTCTGCTAAAAGTGACTTGTTTTCTACAGTTGAAGTGAAGATGAATCTCAGCTGGCCTTTTCAGACCCAAACTTTAAATAATGTGAAGCTTAGAAACCTAATTTGAGCGTGGCTGTAGGTGAGATATTAGTCTCAGACTGACCCACAGGCTCCCAGGAGTCCCTGGCAGCAGTGCCCACCAGCCCAGCTGTCTGTACAGCTCAGCACAAAGGAAAAGAGCACATTCCTATACAAAGGACTTTGTAAAGTTTGTCACAAGGAAACACTTTTGTACCTCAAGACCTCATGCAGACTGTTGCTGTTACTCAGATAGCAACAATGCATTTAATATGCCAAGCACTTTCCAAATCTCTACAAAGGCAGGCATCAGGGCTCATAAAGTCTGACTCCTTCAGAGCAGCCCACTCAGTAAATCTCCAAGGGGTTTCATTGCAAAACCCTGCAGTCATCAGGTTGGAAATGTTCCAGGTGCTTAATCACAGCAGAGTGAGACCTGAGAGAGGGAAGAAAAATTCTCAGAGATAAGCAGCACTAGGAAGGATGTGGTGGCCGAGGGAGAGAAACAGGAAAAGGGGAGGAGGAGGAGAGGAAAGGGAGAATAAATATCTCATGCTGCTGATGAGCAGAAACACGAACACCAGAGACAGACACAAAGAAGGCCAGCAATGGTTCTCCCAAGTTATTCTTCTGTCCTCATACACTTCCTCCCTAAATCAAAAGATATTCATGGAGCAGCCAGCTGCACATCTCACACAAAAATCAGGCTAAGCTGGGCATTCCCATACAATCAACAGGTCTCACAAACCAGTTACATCTTCATGAAGTTATCAGAATTATTTCTGCAGGGGAGTGGAAGGAAAGCTCAGCAGGGTCAGCACAGAATTAAGTAAAATAACTGCTAGAGAAGAAAAGAAGTGGGAAATAGGTGGTGAACACTGGTTTGGTTGTGGGATGGGGTTTTTTAAGGCTGAGCTGTGAGACTGAAACATCTGCATTAAGCTATGCTTCAGGCTGCAGTCTTATTTCAAAAACTAGGAATTTTTAAGAAACTGTGGCAAAATACAAAATAATGTCCTTTTGTTTGACTTCTGATAAATCTCTTTGATGAACAATGATATATGACAACATTAAGTAAAACAAAATGCTGAGAATTTACTTTAACGGGAGAAAGAGGAAAATATAGAGCAATAACTAATGGCCAAGCAAAAATAAATCTGCTCTAAACTGTGTTGCCTTAAGTAATAAAGATTAATATGCACAAATATCTAATTCATTCCCACAGTAAGTGCCATGCTTTACAAGTGCACATACAAGTTCTAGGTTAATTAAGAATAAGAGAAATTCTGCTCCAATTGATACAAGACAATAAAGACCACACATAACAGAAGAAATGGTAACATGCAGTTCACCAATATGGACAAAGTATTATAGTGAGGAATAATAGTAAAACTTGGCAGCAGCTGTCCCAGAAGCTCTTAAAAGCTTCAGCTCTCAGGCTAGTTAGCCCTAAAAATGTAATTGATTTAAAAAACCAAAAGTTGAAATAACAGAGAGAAAAATAAGACTTGTTTCTATTGAGTAAGAAATAAATTGTAAGGTCAGAAAATATATTTATTACGAGGAATCAGAACATAGGTTGAATAAAATATCTCTTGGGTATTCCTTACTTTGTGTCAGCCCATCCACCTGCTAATTAGCACCAAGACATTATTGTGATTGCACTAGGATAACAGCATGAATAATTCATTATACCTTACCCAGAGATCTGGCACTTTAGTGGTTCTTAATCAGTTTCTAATCCAAGGATTCAGCATAGTCTTTATGGCAGAATTAACACCATACATACACACATAATGTGTTTAGTAAAAATTTAAAGCAATTGTTTTAAACACAGCTGACAATGGGCTAATAAGCTCAGCTAAAGCTGGGCTTCACTAACTAAAAATAGGTTAATTCTGCCCCCTTTTAGCCTAGGCTCACAGCCTATCTCAAAGTGAGGAAGTGTCAGCTGTGGAAACCCAGAGAATGACTCAGCAGTGGTACCAAAGCACGTTCATCTCTGAGCAATGTTGGGCTCTGATGACACCAATGACAGAAAACATCTGAACTTCCCAACCCTTCCCAATCCTTCCATACCATCCTAGAGCCCAGAGGGGCTTAACAGGACTTGTTTCAGAATAGGCAAACAGCAGTCCCTAAAACCTTGGGGTGGCATGAGAGAGCAGAGATGTCTCTGCCTTTAAGGGCATGCTGGAATCTCACTCACCCCTCAGACAGCCAGCCAGCAAACACTCGGAGAGACCTGGGCCATTTCCTGCCAAAGGCAGCCCCAGCCTTCTGCTCCCTGCTCTGGATCTGGGATGCAGTGACAGGAACAGAGAGGGTTGCTCCAGGGTGGCTCTGGCTGCCGTGGAGACAGGAAGCCACTACAGATGGTGGCCACACCTTGCATCCCTCTGGGTGGTGCTCCAAGGCCCCACACCCTGGGCAGGTGTGTCACTGGAGGCACTGGGCTGTACCTCACAAACACACAACCACCCGGGACTGGGCTTTTTTCTGAGTCAAAACAAAGACAACATGGACAAGCACAAGTTTGTCTTTGCAGACAGAGAACAGGATCCATTTTACTCAGCAGGGAAAGCAGCTAATCACTGTCATCCATCTACTCCTCTGCAAAAGTCAGATGTTCTTTTGTGCTGGAAGGGCACAACAAGAGTCACAAAGCCTGCTAGGAAAACGCTGCTCCTGCCAACCCCCTGCAACTCCTGCTTCCTTCCAATGTGTGCCTTACATGCTTGGGAAAGGAATCAATGCTTTTTCTGCCAGCCCTGCTCTTTCAGTAGCCTCTGCTGGAGAAATCCCTGAATAAAGGACATTCCTCAGATGTTCAAACAAGGATGCAGTTCTCTAAATGCTACAGACTTTATATACAATTACTGCAAATATAATAGGCTTATATTTCTAATAATGCATGTTTATTATAGTTTATAAATAATTATATTTAATATTTATAATTGGCAAAACATCACTGAAAGTCATATGGACAGGGTGTTTTGATCTGTTTCTTCTCTTAGACATGTTGTTAAACCACTTAATTCTTCAGAGATGGAAGAGTTCAACTACTATTAGACTGAGTCCTAAAGTGGAATCAATAACATTATCAAATTATGTGAAAATAGCTCATACTAATTTAAGCACATTACAGTACATAAGTGATTTCTTAATGATTTCCTCCATAGAAAATATATATATTAACTGCTGAAGTACTCACAGTGCTTTGCCTTGGTGCACTCTGGGGTTTACAAAAAAACAACTCAATGAAAATAATTCATCTGGCTATAATGTTTGAGTTGGGACAGAACAAGCTGGTTTATAATCATTAGTTAAAATCATGAGACTAAAATATAAGATAAGTAACACTGAAGATTCAGAAAAATGTGTATACTTGAATTGTGTATATATCTATGTATGTAAGTGTATTATTACATTTATAGGTATTCAATATTAAATCACAACTGGCATACAGGAAAGTCATAATAGACATTGTTATTTCTAACAGATGGTTCCATTTCTAATGTCAATTAAAAATTTACCTGGCCTGACCTCAGTGTTCAGAAAACATCTTCATTTATCTCAGAAATCATTAAGGCTCAGACACTAAACCATCTGCATCTATGGAACTTCAAGTACTGTCTGCTTGCTCAGAACAAGATCTAAACATCCTCTGTCAATTATGTGGATAATCAACTTCACATTCTTCAAAATCTGCCACTGATTTCAAGGAGCTGCTTCAATGAACCTAAGATTTATCCAAATAGGTTTCTTGTGTTGTTGAAGTGGTTTAACCAATTTTTCCACATCAATTATGTCAAATTAATTCAAATATGTGGTGAGGATAGAATTTCAAAAAACCAAGGATACAAAGCACTGGAATATTTTTCCTGGTTTCTCTGTGTCCTTAAACTCAAATTGGTTTATTGAAAGATTTCCAGTTGTTCCCATGCTGACAGAAAATGTTTTATAGTGGATAACAACATCGGTTTTCACCCTTCTAACTTCTATTATCTTTAAGTCATTCTCTTACATGACTTAAAATATGGCCAGGCTTTTTATTTTCCTCAATGTGAGGTGTACTCACATATTTTTTTTCTAATTATTATAAAGCAGCCTATTGCAGCTGCTGGAAGAGGACCTGAGAGTAGGTCAGGGAATATCCTCATGCTCCTTTGGGAATAGAATGGGCTCTGGAAGTCAGTCCATCCAACTTACAGATGTAGATCACAGGTGTGAGGATTAAGGATGGAAAACCATAGCCTGAAGTTACAGGCAAGGGAAAGGCAATGTGGAAAATCTATTCTGAAACCCATAGTGAGACCCAAGTACTAATAGAGTGAATGGTTACTTACCAGAACTGTGGTCCTTTCACATGTGTTATCCATATCCTCCAGTCTCACCTCTCTTCTTAAGGCTTCTGCTTGCCTAGAACCTTCACATTCCCAGTGCTCTGCTCAGGTTGAAGAACAGCCTCCTCAGTACATACTTTAGTGTCCCATAGCATTGGCACATTTTGTTCCAGTAGGTTCAATAGGGTGTGGGTGTTTTTGTACTCTGAGAGATGAACACAACCACTTTTGTGAAAACTTGAATATATTTGAGCAGATTAGGACATAGACTGAAAGTGTCTCTGGCCCTATAAAGACCACACAATCAATTTAAGGGCTATCACTATGCCATAGCTTTTGAGTTCCTTTAACATCACAGAAAATGCTGCTTTACTGTTAGCAGCTGTCAGGATGCTAAAAATTCAAGGATATGCACAGGCCTTGTTAATATTATACCAGCACCCTCAGAGTGACTGAACCTCAACAAAGATTGCCTATGAAAGACATGAGAATTGTGGTTCTGGGCAAGAGTAATGCTCAGATGGACACTAATGAAACCCTCACCATGTCAAGAGCAGCAAAGAACCTTTTATGCCTTCAAGGACACATAAAGAAGTCCCCCCTGGGGATGGGGGGAAAAGTCACTCAATTTTGAGTCTTTCCATTGGAATTACCCCTGCTTCAAACAATGTTGTGAACTTCAACTAAGCACCTTTGGTGAATACATCTGGTGTTTTCAAACAATAAATTGGGCATGGCCTAGGATTTTATTTCTTTTAGAGAGCAATAGGCAGAAGACACGACTTGGGAGACACCTATGAGAAGTACCAGCTCCAAAATACCTGAATCCTGTGGTCTACTGGAAAATATTGGAATAAACATGTGCTATTCACCAGCTTTGGTTTCTTCCAGATCACAGTAAGGACTACAAAAAAGCATTTAGCAACCCCAGGGCCCAGGAAATGAAAAAGCTGCTGAAGTGTAAACAGGGATATGGATTGCACTGGAGCATTTGTTTTCTTGCTCCACAGAAAACTCTCTACTAACTCCTACCAAAACACAACCACAAAAACATGCTCTGCATGTCATTGGCTCATTCACTGACAGCTGGAAAACACGGGAGAAGTATCTGCTTACCCACTGGGAACCCAATGCACTGCTACACAGCATCATTCTGCAGAATGCCTTGGGTCTGCACTTGGGATCCCATGCACCAGGGCAACAGCCAACCTTCAGCTGCCAGCCCAGATCCAGACCTGCTGACCCACTTGCAAACTACATAATGTTCATGGGTTTGTGATAAAGGGGCTGCACAAGACAGGAACTAAGATGAGAAAGGACCCCTTGCCTTTTGAATTAAGAAAAAATATTAATAAAAAAGGTAACAAAAAGACAGGTACTTCTATGAAAAGGGAAATAAACCTACCAACTGCCAATATTTTATTAACCATCCAGAGTGTTTCAATGTAAAAAGGCAATCTTATGGCCAAGTTTTACCTTGGTTCCACAGGGGTAGTAGGAAGGTGTGTAACTATTTTCACCTTTTTCAGATGTTGTGTTACTCTTTCAATTGTTGCCAAGTTTACTGATATAATAAAGCTAGAATTACCTCTGAGATGATAGAATACATAAATGCACACAAACCTACCATTAAAAATTCTAAAACTCTGGATACTTAAAAAGAACCAGTGCACTGCTTTTAAAAAGTATGAGCAGTCATTGTGGGTAATTCTGACCAGTAATAATTATTTCTATAATTAAAAACTATCAGTTCTGATAAATGAGAACTTACATGACCTTTGAGCTAGCTCAGGTGCCAGTGGCAGTCTGGATACAGCTAACTTCTGCTTCTGGGACATACCATGAAGGTGTACAGCACCAATAAACGTGCATGTACTCTAACTGTTGGGAGAAAACAAAAACAGTGGTAAGTTTGTGGACTAGACTTAAGTGAGCTAAATAGAGAAAGGCAGTCTTTAGCAACAAGTATTGCTTGTGTTTGAAGCAGGTAAATACGAAATAGCTACTGGGATATTCACCTATAAAGCTGATGTGGTGATCAGCACTTCAGAGAATGAGCTTAGAAGTTGCAGTGGACAGAAGCAAACAAAAGTCTCTGCATTGATATGGTAAGTTGTGTGCTTTACAACTGTTCAGCAGCTCCTGTACTGAGCAAACAACTAAATATACCACCTTGGGAAACTCCACTTTAATAGAGGTGACCTCCACTGCAGGAGCTTTTGGGTTTTGTGGGTTTGGGTTTTTCTTCTTTCAGCACACTAGGTTGTGGTTTTGTGTTGTTTAGCATGTGTCAACTTCTCATTAAACTTTTGATTAAATATGTTTCAACCCACCAGTGATGTGTTGGATAATTCTATCTCTGCTCCGAACAAAAGACAGGACAGCTCATGTAGAGATAACATCCCTGAAGCAGCATTTTATTTTATTCACTTAATTCCAAAACATTTAATTTAGAAGTCTGGCTTCCCAGTCATCCATCTTAACATGGGCAAATATTGACATAGAGTTGTCAGAATACACAGACAACTAAACAGCCAAAGAGTTTACAAAAAATAAATTCATGATTTTTCAAAACAACTGCAAAAGGTTACAAGTATCAAAACTCTTAGGTAGATGCACTGCATTTAAAGAAACTGTGCACATAAGTTAGAGGCAAAAAAAACCAAATTGCTACTGAAACCTCACATTTCAAACAGTTTATTGTAAACTGATGAACAGAGCTGTCATTTCACATCAGCTTAACTGTTTTCTTTGACTGAAAAAAATTTGGGGTGGCTAATTTACTTTGCATGCACAAAATGTACTGCTTAACAGAACTGTCAGCTCATTTCAAACGGAAAGCTTTATCTGGAATCTAGTTATCCTCAATCACTTTCCATTATTCTTTTCCATATTTTCCAATCAACAGGCAAATTAAAAATGCCTCCTTCTGCACTGCTCAAGTGCAACTAAGATAAATAGGGCCAGTAAACCAATCAATCCATCAATGCCCATGAAGACTCATCTGAAACTGCTTCTCGATAAAGTGGACAGCAGATCTGAACAGCTGTACAATACAGATATGCTTAGCACTAGATATTTAGTGTGACTGTGGCAAGGAAATATTGGTGATGATGGGGATGGCCAAGTGGATGAAAGAGGGATCAGAGGAAAGCTTATTAATTATTGCCCTCTCCTGCTTCTTCATCCTGCTGATCACTCGTCCACAGAGTGAGGTTATCTCGAAGTAACTGCATGATGAGAGTGGAGTCCTTGTAGGAATCCTCATTTAGTGTGTCCAGCTCTGCTATGGCATCATCAAAGGCTTGTTTGGCTAAAAGGCAGGCCTGCTCAGGGGCATTCTGGATTTCATAGTAGAACACTGAGAAATTGAGTGCCAGCCCAAGCCTAATGGGGTGAGTGGGCTGCATGTGCTCTTTGCTGATTTCAAAAGCCTCTTTATAGGCAGCTTCTGAGGCTTCCACGACACTGTTCTTCTTCTCTCCAGCAGCAACTTCTGCCAAATAGCGGTAGTAATCCCCCTTCATTTTCAGGTAAAAGACCTTGCTCTCATACTGGAAGTCATTGCAGTTCTTGATCAAGTATTTATCTAGGAGAGCCAAAACATCATTGCAGACTGTCTCGAGCTCCTTTTCTATCTTCTCCCTATAGGCTTTAACCTTCTCCAGCTTCTTCTCATTCCCATCTGCCATGGTCTTCTGCTCTATGCTGCTGATGACACGCCAGGAGGACCGTCTGGCTCCGACTACATTCTTGTAGGCTACAGACAGCAGGTTTCTGTCCTCGTTTGAGAGGGGCTCATTCAGCTCAGTTACCTGAAAATACAGACAAAGAGCAAACTTAAAGGATTTGCCTTAGAGCAGAGTGTGCAAACCTCCTTCAATACTTGCATAATGAAGTGCAAGATTCAAAACTTCTTCTAGAACCCAAAATTCCTTCTAGACAGGATTAACTTTGTAACATTGAAAGTTTAAAACTGTTGAAAGTTTAAAACTGTTCTGCAGTCAGGACCTAAAAGAGAGAAATCCCATCGTTTTGAAGTAACAGGAGTATTTAAAAGCCGTAGCAAAGAGCATTCACTGAATAAAAGTGAGTCAAGCTTGTGTCATGGAGAAGCAATCACAGAGGAAGGCTCAGGTTTTTTAGGAAGTCTGCTGTAATTATACAGACTACACACTTAGTGATGAATTTAAATGTACCTAGAACACCAGTTTTTTGAATCTGGAGCACAGCAGCGACACTGGAAGCTGGTGCAATTCTCACATTTCTGTCTCCTGCTGCTTGCTTGCATTCAACAGCAGAGATGGAAGCGCTGCAGTCTTTAAGCTCTGCACAGCACAAATGGAATTAGTGTTTCATGGTCTCTTTCAGACATGTAGTGAGTGATTACACCGTGTAATACAAAAGTTACCCTGATTTCTGCTAACTGGCTGCAGACAAATTCCAGGGATAGAACGTGAAAGAGTCTGCATAGAAATAGGACAGCAAATCAGGAACAAAGCCATGATCAACTTCAAACTGCTGCTTCAAAAACCTGAGATAGAAGGATAATACTTCTAATACTGTGTATTTAGGACTATTTCACTTGATGTTTTAATTCAGGCTATCACACCCATGGTCACTTGAAATTGTTCTACTTTTTAAAATTTATATGCATGAAATTAAACTCAAAGGAATTAGGATGAAAAATGAAACTCCTCTACCCTAGCCATATTGCTTTAAAAGTAGTCACTAGAATTCTAAGGATAGGTACTTTGGTGTGAAAATAAACTTGTCCTTGCTCAGACACTGCTAAAATCATTAACTATTTCTTTTTAAAAATGTGCACATTTACACTGGTTGACAGGCACCAGTGTTCACAGCCATGTACTTACATACTACAAACAATCAAGTCACAAATATTTAGACTATTCTGAGACTGCTGGTGTAGGCAGTGAACCTTCTAACAAATGTGCTTACTTCCAGATCCAAAAAAAATACTTGACGTGAATTATAATTCTTACAGTAAGAGAGATCTTACTTTCAAATTTAGGTTTTGTTCTTAAAATGTATTAAACCAATTAGTTTTATCTCCAAAGTGACTTTTCCACAGGTCAGGAACCTGAACTCCTAAAAGACACTGCTCTGCTTGTCCTAATAGAATAAAAGGCAACCTACAGAGGATGAAATGCACAGGAATAAACTCTAATGACAGCTTCAGAATCTTCATCATAGCTCCCAATCAATATTTTCCTCAACAATCTCCACCACAACCCACCTAATTCTTCTCTAGTAAAGATATTAACAGTTCTTTCACTGTTTAGTGACCAAAATGGGAGCATACAAAAGGAATCCTGACTATAACCCTGAATTCCTAACTCCACAAGCTAATGAGTGTGGCAATACTCCATCAGCTCAGAAATTAATTCTGTGTGTGATCCCACACAGGCCATACACCAAGCTGAGCTCCTTTCCATGGAAAACACCCCAAAGTGAATGTTCCACAATGGAGAGCAGATCCATGCCCTGACCCAGGTCAGTGGCCTGTGATTATACTGGTTTTGTCAGCCAGAGCACACCACTCAGCTAGAGCCAGTTCTGAACCAGGTGCTGCAAAGGGACTGTACCTGAGCCAGTATAGAGTCAGGTTAAATTAATAAAACTTGCCTGATGCAAAGTTATGCAATCCATCATTGTGGAATAAATAGAAACCAAGTGATGAATTTAAACCAGATCAATTTTTTGTACCATGTGGGTCCAGAGCTCTATACCAAGAACTGGAAGTTCCATAGCCACAGGTAGCCCAGAGAAGGCCATGAGGAAATCATCTCCCAGCAGGGGAGGGCACTGCTTACTTCAAAGACAACTCATTCCCCTCTTCTCCACACAATTCATTAACCCCAAACCAGACACTCAGGGATAGGTACTAAAAATATAGAATATCTCACACTTTTTAAGTCCATTTATATATACAGATAAAGCCTACATAACAAATTAGAACCTCAAGCTATTGTGTTTCAAAAACTTTAGTTCAATACTTAAATTTATTTCACTGTGTAGTATTTCTCACATGACTAATTTTAAAATTCTGTATCTCACATCACCCACGTTACCAATTTTAAATAGTAAATTATTTTTTTACCACTATGTAGCTATATTGGAAAAGCAACATAAATCAATAGAGGTCCTAAGCACTATCTATTACGATTAATACTGTCCAAAAACTGAAGAGTTTACACAGCTACAGTTTTTCATGGTTTCTGGAATTATCTAAACCAAAGGGTACCAATGCTGAAACCTCAGGATGCTGAAGCATTTGTTGCATCAACTGAGAACCTTTCACACTTACACCCAAAGCATCTTTCTCCAGTCCAGTGTTGAGAAACAATGCTGTACCTACCGTGTAAGCTTTATTTGAAACAGCTGGAATCCTGGAGCAGCATTTAATGCAATGGCAATACCATGCCCCATGGAAGAGTGCCATTTACATATGATTGCATTTGCTATTATAATGACTTTAACAGTTACAAATTAATGGTTTAGTAAACTAAACCCAATTATCTGTAACAGCAACTATTTCATTTTTCTCTCCTGTTCACACATTACAATAGAAAATACTGAAATTCTTCCATGAAAAAAAGTTTACAACAACAAAAAGTTTACAATTTGTATTGAGCAGTAAATTCCTTATTTGAGCTACAACAGCTACTTGGTCTAGCTTTTTTCTTTATAGAAGAAATTGATTGGCATAAAAAATGAATGTTTCTCCAGCTTTATGCTGACAGAGGAAACAGCATCCTTGTCATTCTTTTCTCCAGTGGCAGAGTCAAAAATCAGTAAATACACTCTCACTAAAATAAGCATTTGTTACTTCATGTTTCTGAAGTAACTACCATGCTGTTGGCTACATTCTGTATTGTAAAGTGTAGTAATATCTAAAACTGAAATTAATTGTTCAGATTTCAGTTTACACTGAAAGCATACTACTTTCATACAGCACCTTTAAAAAGTATCAGATGTGTTACATTCAGAGATTAAAAAAAAAATAAACTTTTCAAATCAAGACATCCTGGAGAATAAGATTTCTGAGTTAAAATACTGATTTCCTTCCTTTTGGAGGAAGCCTAAATTCTCTGGATTGCAAGATGAATTCAATATTAACCTATATGGATTAAAAGGTCTCTGAATTATCTCTCAGTTATTTGCAATCACTGAAGCAGAAGTATGAGCTGTGAGGAGCCCTCAGAGCATTCCACAGATTATGCTCACACCCACAAAATCAACCTCAGCACTGAAGAACATTCTGGAAATTGCTGTGTTGGAGTGAACACCTGGGAAAGCCAAGCAACCAACAGATGCTACATCACAGGTATGCAACAGATTGTGAACAGCTCTAAATAAGGGAACTGTTGCTTTTAAATTCAGATTGCTTTTTGTGTTTTAAAAGTACCTGTAAGTTTCAAGGCTCCACTTACTTACAAATGCTCTCGAGCTCCCAATTACAGCAGCTCACGATCACAGAACTTATTTGTGAGCAAAGTGGCATTACAGATGAGAATACCTCAGCTCCAGATGAATGAAAATTTGCATAGCAATTAGAACAGTTTGAAGACAACTGGACATACATACTAGTTGTAAGTACTTTATTTACACACTCCCTAAGGCAAAGCAACTGTGTTCTCATGGTTTCACACGTGCCCAGAGACCATACATACACTGTAGGTCTGCAGTTCTTGGAGAAATAGAAAACTTTCTACTAGCAACAGCCAGAAATTGTCTTCTTGAACAGTACATTTTAGTGGGTCCTCTATTTCATCTTTTAAAATTACCAGCTGAAAGAAGGGCTGTTACTATTACATTATTTGTATCAAGAACCCTAGAGATAGAATTATAAATACACCTTATTTTAACACCTTGTGGCTCTGGTATTGAGATACTCAGAAGTATCACTGTTTTAGAACTGGACTGGTTGCAACATTTATTACAACATAATAGCAAAAGTGAACAAAAGCAGCAAAATTAGTGTCTTTTTACAGCCCTGATTTAAGGGAGGTGACATTCTTACAACAAAAACGTGGACTCCATTTGAAGCTGCGCTTTTTCAAACTAAAATCATCTCGTGCCTTCAAACAGCAGAACTCTCAAGAAAAACAGTTCCCCTTGGGGCCTTTGGTGTTCACAGAGGACAGATCAGCAAGAACAAACCAATAGTAATCTGATATGGAAAGACACTGCTAAGCATCCAGTGGCACAAACATTACCCATAACATTCGGATCCCGTGAATGCTTTGTTTTCAAAAAAGGGACTAGACGTAATAGGTTTGATCATTCTACAATTTTATTGTGGATCAGTACAGTCAGATTGGTACAAATAATTTTCAATGCTTGGTTCTGAAAGGAGCAGAGTTGCAAATGTAACATTGTTTAAACACATTTCAGTATTCAACAGGGTACGGAATGCACTGAGAAACTGTTACCCTACAAAGAAGAGGCAAAAAGGCAACGTTAAAGCTCGGGAAACGCTCCAGGAACAGGGTGTAGCTTCACACCTGGACGCAGCTACTATCTTTGACGCTAGTGAGTGAGGTCTCTATTCATGTATTTTACAGCGAAGCAACAGAAACATCTAGAAGAGGAAGGGGCTCCTCTTGCTGTGCCCCCAAACAGCCCCCGCCGCAGTGCCCATGCCACAGGACCAGCGCCCCCAAACGCTGGCGGATGCCCAGAAGGGGAGATGCACCCCAAGGTGAAACCCACCAGCCCGTCGGGGTGGGAGGGATGTGGGCGAGGATGGGCCCCATCTGCAGCAGAGAAGGAATGCACGGCGTTCCCGCCGCGAGGAGAGGCGGGCAGCATTCAAATGGCAGCACTGCGAGCCCGATTGGCGCGGTGGGGAGACGGAGAGGAGGGCATGGGGACAGCCACACCCCCGGGGCAGGGACAGCCGGGGAGCGGGAGGGCTGCGAGACAGCCCTGACGGGGGAACGGAGGGAACGAGGGGGGGAAGGAAACAGATTTTGAAAGGGGGTGCTAGGTCCGGTTTGGACCGGCTACTCTTTGTCTCATCTCTGCCGAAGGCAGGTAGTACTGGGCACCGCCCCACACGGCGGCGAGGTGTCCCGGCGGGACGGTCTGGCTCCCGCTCCCGCCCTCCTTTCTTCACCGCGACGGGTGGGACCCGGCGGCTCGCATCCTCCCCGGACCCAACCCCGCCTCGGACCAGCCCGCTCTTCCTCTCCCTCCCTCCCCCGCCACTACTCCCCTACACACTCCTCCCCGAGTACGCCCCACGGCCGCCACGCTACCGGCCCCACTCACCGACTTCATGGCCGAGGCCATGTCATCGTATCTCTCCGCCTGCTCGGCCAGGCGGGCTCTCTGCAGCAGCTGCTCTCGGTCCCCCATGGCCGCTTCCGTGGTGGCTGCCGGGCTGGGCTCTGCGCGCCCCTGAGAGAGAGCGGAAGGCGGGCGGGGATGTGCGGCTGGCCGCGCACGGGTGGCGGGAGCAGGAACCGTAAGCGGAGCCGCCCGCTGGGCTGTGCCGGGCTGAGCTGAGCTGTGCCGTGCTGTGCTGGCCGCCGCTCCCTCGCCCGCCGGCCGCGCTCCCGGACCGACCGCGGCGTGTGCGGCTCGGAGCCTCGCGCTGCTGCCGCCGCCCGCGCCTGCGCGCCGGGAAGGCAACGAGGGGGCGGAGCCGCGGTGCTGCAGGGGAGGGGAGGGGGCGCCGCTCCCCCGCGCTCTATTTCTAGGTGACGTCACTTGCTATAAATAGCCATCGCGGGGCGCCGGCCGCGGGCCGCGCGTGCGCGCTGGGAGTGCTGCATTTTCCTGCTGCAAAGGTGGAGGTGGGCGGGGGGCGCGGGCACTGCGGGACGGGGCACGGCACGGCACGGCACGGACTCGGACACCGCCACCGCCTCGCCCGCCCTCGCCAGCGGCACGGGCGGGCCACCGCTGTCTGACCACGGTCGGGATGGCCACGCTCCGCGTTCACGTGTGCGACCCTGCCCAGCCCCATGGCTGCTTTGTGCGGCCGCAGCCTGCAGCGGTGGCACGGCTGTGCCTCTTTGAGGGCAATACGTGTATCGGGCATCCCGGCTGCCTTGAAACAGCCCGAGCTGTGGGGGTGGTACCACGGACCAATTCTACTACCTTACCTAAGACATGCAGCTAAATTCAATTTTACTACGTATTTTAATGTGTAATACTCAAGCTCCTCTTTCATAAATTGACAGTCTACCATTCTTACATAAAAATTATCTCAAGGTAAGAACTTTACACAAACTGCTGCTGGTGTCCACAGAAACGCTGGGAGCCACGTTACTCATTTCTTACAATAGATCAGATTAACTTTTCCCATTCAACCCTGGCCAGCAGTTAAACATGCCTGCACTGCTGAAGGTATGGGGAGCTGCTGTACAGCTCAGCGAAAGGTTTGCTCACCTGCAGACACTTCAGCACCAGAGCACCTGTGGCGATTTAAGCTCACATCTGTCCTCACCCCCAAAGAGAAGGAGAGAAAGTCCATCGGCACAGCCGGGAAGCAGGGACAAGGCTGCTCTCACTGCTCCCCATGCTCTCCACTACCCTCGGTACTCTTACATTTCAAGTGAGTCAGTCCAGTCCCTGGTGTCAGACAAAAGTTTTTAGCCTTAACTCTAATGCTGCTGGCTTTTGTGCATCAAACCCTAAGGCCATTTAAAATAAATGCTGTGGTTTTAAAAGGGATTAGTTGTTAAAAGACATAAAGAAATATGACAAATAAGAATAAACTATAGTTATATGTAATAAGGCATGAAAGACAAAACTTAGCAAGTTATAAACTGATTGCCAGAACATTCTGGAAACAGCCCTTGCAGTAGTGTAAAGCACATACTCCACTGTGCACGCATCCCAGCAAGCCAAATGGGGCTTTTTCCTACTGGGATTTTGTTTTCACTGTTTCTAAGAGAAGGCAGTGACATCCAAAACCTGAACAGAATGGATCCCAAACATCAGTTCAACTTATTTTCATAATTACTTTAAAACTTGCATTGATTTTACCTTAGAATCAATGTTTAGGTATAGACAGCAAAGATGTGATTTTGAAAATATATTATTCCATGTAAAAATACAAATTTTAATGCATCTGACCCTTAGGCAAGAGTAGTGAGAGATGTGCCAATCCTCTTTGCCCAGTTCACTTCAGTTGGGAACCTTTGCAGTTGTAATAATTTCTCAGTAGAGATTAGTCAGTTTGCAAAGCATTCCAACAGCTCTGAAAATATGTAGGGTTTACCAGCAGCTTTCTAGTCTTGTACAGCAGCTTCAGACTCCCCAGGGAAATGGATTACAAAGTATTTCTAAAACGAGTTATTCACCCACTGAACCAATCTGCATTAATCTGCCAAATATATGTGGATATATCTACACATGCACAAAACATTCTCATTAAATGCTTTGGTTTCCTTAATTGAGGCTTCTGTAAAGCAGCTATTTCTCAGTCTAAAGCATCTCAAAAATTCCTAACCTTGAATCCACGAGGTCATGTGTAACCTCACTGCTCTAAAACCAGATACACATCTAAATTCAACAGTTTCAAGAAAAAGTGCTAAAATAAGGCAGCGTTGTGTGCAGCATTTCCACAGTCTGACTGTAACCTAAGGAAAGGGAAGAAATTGCATTTCACTCCAAGGTCTGGGGAGAGTACCTATATTCTCCTGTGCATACAGTGCCTAGTGCTCTCCATCTCCACCCTCAGTGGAGGCTCCACATTTCCACAGAGGTACAAATAAACAGAAATTAGAGCTCACACAGTGAGTTTATAATCTTCTACAATATTTATGAGTCACACTGTCTTAAAACAAAAATGGAAAGGAAAAGAAAAAATCAGCAGGCCTTTTATTAGAGTGCTGAATGGGGTGCAAGCAGTGCCTGACTGTGGTTCCCCTGCTGAGCTCAGATGCCAGGCATCACTCCATGATTCCCATCAGAGCTCAGGAATACTGCTCTCATGAGGCAGGACTGAGAATTGTTCACAAAGTGACCACACCCAGCAAGAATTTGTAGATGGAGAAATTTATGGCACTGAAAATTGCACTATGACCTAAGGCAGTGGCTGTGCTCCACAGGCATATCTGATTATTGGACAGCACCATGTTCCATAAATAGCTTCCTGCTGAAATGCCATTCCAGTTCAGTGCTCACTCGCACAGGGGCACTGGGGACACCACAGCTGTCCCAGAGGGCGTCCCTCCAGTGCTGATGTTTAGCTGCAGGGACACTGCTGAAGAGGCACCACCACAAGGAAACCACCATGTGCCATTCCCAGGCTTTCCCCATGGTGGAAAACCTCCCCTTTTGTTGTCCTGGAAGCACTGAGGGAGAACACACACTTTGTGCCACTCTTTCCGAGGCTCGTGGAATTACAGCAGTGCTGCTACAAAGTCCCTGCCATTAACATCCTCCTGATCCCTGGAGAAAATGAACTTCCCTCTCCTTTCTGCAGCAAGGAAATGTTTTATTTAGGGAACTGCTAAATGATGAAAGTCTTGGGGACAAGATACTGAAAAACAGAGAGAGAGAAGAGAAACCACCCACTGGTGGGGGAGGTTAACCAGCTTCCACATCACAGCAAATGAAGTAGAGACAACTGTGGAAGAGAAAGAGATGGAGTTTGTTAACATCTGATCTTGGAAATACTTGTGACTGGCCCTTACATGGGGCATGATGCTCAGATAGTGCTGTAGGGACAGATTCTTCCAGAGGCTTAGGACTATGTGTAATTTTTATTGTTAGAATTCTAGCAGCACATTCCCCCAGTAAAGGGAGATAAATGTGCATCAGGAGGATAGATGGTGTAACCAACGACAAGATCAGAGCACGAGATAGCAGTGGGTGTAGCTGTAGTGTGATGATTCTCTCCCAAACCACAAGGGACTGTAATTTCAGTGACATACTTCTAGCCAATCCATACACCACAGCTTAACAAGCCTCTAGGCTGTCACAGTGTGTGAAAATATTCTACTCTTTGTCATATTTCAATTTCATATTAATCTTGAATCACTCACAGAACCTCCCTCCCTCATAACTCAAGGGTAAATCCTAGAATGAAGAAAGATGACAGTGCCTGAGTGCTGCTCAGCAGCAGCAACAGGGTTCATGCCATGCATTGTGGTGAAGTACACTGTGTATCTATCAACCTACCCTTTAAAACAGAAGGGTACTGAGTTGTACAAAACCTGTGAAGCTCTTCCTCCCTCATGGGAAAGGGTAGGTCTGTACCCCAAAGCCTATTTGGGATCACTGCAGTGTATTTAATACCATTCACTATTCACACACAGTAGCCTTTTGCATGTTCAGAATCCTGTGCAGACACAAGCTGATAAACCCTCAGAACTCTCTGGCAAAATGTGCTGTCTTCCAGCACCTGCTCATTTCAGAGTCCAGTGAGGAAACAGCACTATGTCTGAATAAAAGATGATGGCAGTTTTTCCTTGCCAGAATGATTCAGGGATATGCACAGGGGGTTGTCAAGCGTGCTCAGTTGTGGGGGTTCCTTTAAGTGGTGAGAACACAGCAGCTAATTGAAAGCAGCTTTAACTCCTCATGAGCTACTTCAGACTACGGTGTTTGCTAGTCCTCCCAGGTAGAAGAATGCAGTTTTACTCTTTGTATAATGAGGGGAAAGTAACCAGGATTCAGAAGCTTCAACAGGAAAACATGAAAAAGCCTGCTTATCAGCAGCTGCCACCGGAGCACCATTTTGAAAAGAGACTCTACAGGTAAGAGGAAAAAGAAACAACCTGTGCTAAGAAAATACTGGAAGTAAAAGAACAATATGAACACAAAACAACTCAAAATAACTCAATCCTACGATTTCTGGAACCTCTCTGAAAGACACCTCGTGCTGAGCATAAACAATTCAGGACTCAGCATCAACAGCCACATTTAAAAAATAAGACTAGATCTGTCTTAACAAATGAATTTTTACTGCCCTTCAACCTTTACCAAAGTGGATTAGTTTGACTTAGAACTGGATTAAATCCCACTGAAAATGATTGATCTGAAACAATGACCTTTCACTGCAGAACATAACATGAAAGACTTTGGGGATAAGACTAATGAAGTGCAGAGATAAAACAAAATGCCTTTGCCGACATTTTCAAAAGTGGCCTCTTATTCTGGGTGCCCTACTTGAGTCACTGCACAAAGTGCTCCTTTCCTCTAAAAATGAGGCCCCAAGCAAGGTGAGCCAGGCATCCAGAATGAGAGACTGCCTGAAAACACTTCCTTGAAGCTGTGTCTCCCAGCATTTGTCCTGAGGGGTGTTGGATGCACCAGTGACAGTAAACAGAACTGCCAAAGGGACTGCAAGCAGCAAAAGCTGCTGCTCACATCCTCTGTTCCCTGTAGCAACAAGGATTTTTTGTTCAGGGAAGTTTTCATGGAAGCTGCTGTGCAGGACCTCCACACAGCCATCTCCACAGCACACTTCCAGGGCAGAACCACCCTCAGCCTCCACCTTGCCAGGCTCAGGGCTGTCTGCCAAACTGCCAAGAGAAAAGCCACCTCTAGCAGCAGTGCTGGAAAACATGGATGCTGCCTATCGGGAAAGTGTCCCTCTCACCTCAGGGAGGGTCAAGTAACAGAACTTCTGAAAGTGCTCCTAGATTTCCATCCCCCTTCTGTGACCAATCAACACATAGAGGCACTGTACTTCGGGCCCCTATATACATTTTAGGATAAAAATAACTTTGGGTTTTTTCTATCTAGGGCAAGCTCCTTCCTTTGCTAGGCCAAGCCATGTGGAGGAGGAGGAATGACAACAGCAGGTACAGCACATTCAGCTCAGGGCAGGTCAGCCACGTGCTCAGCGTGCTTCCAAGTACAGCTCCAAGGAAGAACAACACAAACACATCCAGAGCTTGCTCCAGATGGTAGGACAGGGAAAGCAGAACATGATGGGGACACGAATCACATCTAGGAAACCAGAACGAGGTAAGGCACAAATTGAACAAAATGCTACCCCAATGTGAATAGAATGGAAAGAACTCCACTAGGCTCTCCTTGAAAGACTAACTCCAGCCAGCAGCACAGGCAGAGAAGGTCAAAAGCACTACTGGCATTCAGCACAGATTCACTTGTTCTCTTCCCCTACTGCATGGCCAGGCACCCCATCTGTTCTGGCTCATGGATGGGGAAGCAGCAGAGCACCCCTGAATCCTGCTCAGCCCCCTGTAACACAGCATGGCCAAGTCCTGTGAGATCATCTGTAGGCACCACTTGCAAATTCCTGTCCAAATGCAATTAGCTCCTCAAAAGTGCTTTGTGCAGGTTCAATATCCAGGTGTCATGGGGCAGTAGTGAGCCAAAATACACTGTACTTCAACCACTAGACTTTACATCTCTTAAAGGGAAATACTTTTAATTTGCTTGATTTTAAATATCAAACTTGGAATTGTCTAACATAAATTTACAGAAAAGTAATAAGTTATTTCACATGGGAAACGACCTAGAAAATTCAGTTGTCCTCCAGAGAGCAACTGTACCAAATTCAGAAATGAAATTCATTAAGTATAAGAGAAAAGGCCTTAATTCTGCTTTAGCTGAAAATCCTTTTTCAGGTTTAAGTTTGGAAAAGAGACTTGTTGTTCTAGCATGCCTGAGGAATTTTGCTGAATTGAGCCTCTTCTTTTTAACTAAAAACTCAAAACAACTGTGTTCTTGAACTATTTTTAAAACTTACAAGGTCTTAGGACATTGGTGTTGTTAATGTGGTAGAACAAAGGTAACTTATATGCCAAGCCAAAATACCTGCATTCCTAGCATGGGTTGCTTTCTTAGAAAATAAGCTATATAGAATGACAGCTATCTAAAACTTCTATACAGGCAATGTTAATCTAATCTTATCTCCCCTGACAGGAAACAGAACTAAGTATTTGAAAAGAACTGAAAATACATCTCATTGTAAAGAGGCATCATTCCTCTTTACTCCAATACATCTTCAATAGCAGGGAAGTGTAACCTCCCTGGCTTTCATCCACATGTATCATGTACCACTGGCTGCCTAAATCAGAGTCATTGTAGTGACATGTCATCAGCAGGGATGAAAACTGAAGTACCTTATTTGGGATCTCACACAGCAGCCCAGCAAGACCCAGTGGGAATTTTGCTATGGGGGCTGCTGCCTTTGTATGGAGCCGAGTCGCTGGCTGGCTCCTGACCGTGTCGCGTCTCCGTTCCACCGCGGGCCGCAGAAGGGACGGTGACAGCGCCCAGAGAACGAACGGGTTTTCCCAAGGCGCGGGCGTGGCGGCGGCCCCGGTGCATCGGCGGCCCCGGGGCATCGCCCGCCCCTCAGCGGTCCCGCCGCGCCCTCACCCTCAGTCCCCCCGCCCCGCGCGCCTCCTGAGGAGCCGCGCGCGCCCCGCTGTTGCTATGGCTCGGCGGGAGGCGACAGCCAATCAGGGCGCGGCAGGATATATCTGTCGCTGTTGCCAACGGCCGCTGACCAATGGGAAGGCGGCGGCGGGCGGCCCGAGGGCCAATGGGGAGGCGGCGGCGGGCGGCGGGAACAGCCCCGGGCGGAGGAGAGCGGGCGGGCGGTGGCCGGGGCTGTGAGGGCAGGGCGGGCTCGTCCCTCACGGGTGTTCGTGCGGCCCTACAAGCCCCGCATCTTTGCTCCCTGTAGAAATGCCCGGATTCACTCACAGCCCGGCTGTTGACGGCAATAAACGATAACGTGTGTGACCTTTCCAAGCACCGCTGTTCCAAACACAAACAAGAAGGGGGTTATTCCTAGTGAGATCCACCAAAATTATGGAGGCTTCAGGCTCTCAGCACCAGCAAGTGTTCCCAAGGCAGCTGGTCCTGCCTTTTAATACATAATTGCCATGTGAAAGTTATCACTTCCATCCTTACCTTGAAAGAAATGAACTCTGGAGAAACAGTAAGTGAAAATCTTTACTTGAAAACTTTGTAACAAAAGGTAAGGGAGGCACCTTCCTCCTGTATATCCTGGAGGTTTGGCAATGGGGACCCATTTTACAATACAGATTTTTTTAAAAAACAGTAACACTTCAGGAAAATACCCAAAACCCCACCCTATAACTTGCAGGATTAGTTTTAAACCTGCATGAAGGGCCTGCCTTGCTACTCGTATTAAACACCAATACAATGGCATGCCCTAGCACTGAAAATTCTGCTGTGCTCCAGTTTGTGTCACCTGTGGCACTACAGAGTATGGGACACTCCAGAAGTTACACCCTGCAGTACAACAGGAAGGCAGGGATAAGAAATAGCAGTATTTTACCAGCACTTATTTTCCAAGCTTGAGAAAAGGTTATCCAATATCCACTGCGAGGCAATGTAACCAAATTTTACTCCTTGAAGCACAGGAGCTTCATTTACCTTCATGACGCAACCAAGGACTTGAATCTGGCCAGTGCTATGATTAGAGCTATGTTACTGCCACAGAACCAGTGCCTTGATAATTTTAACATTTACAGTGCAGCTTCAGAGAGCTCCAGGAAAAACCTACAGTCCGCAGTGCACCTTTGCTTTCTCCTAGTCTTTGCAAAATTCTTAATAAAACTGTAACTAAACCAAACTTTGTAACCATTGAACACACCTCCATTCTTCCTTTTCCCTCACTCTATTCCTCTCCCTGTCAGACTCCTCTTCTATTTAAAAAAAAAAGGAAGCAATGGGGTATTTCCTGGGGAACTGCAGGCACACGGAATGTATCTGCAGGCAGGTCACATCCGTCCACTGTCAGAAAATTCACAGAGCAGGCATGCTGCCTGGAACATGTCGTTGGTTAGTGAGTCAACAACTGGATCCTCCAGGACCTGAAAGACACGGGAAGGAACCAAAGCCTCACTAGGTATGATTTTAACACGGTTATGGTAGAAGAGCTCCTTTGGGCAGACAGCAGCACAAGGTGTGTGATGGGAGGGAACAACACTGCTCAGGGCTGTGTGCATGAAGCAACAAAGGCCTGCTCCCCCCCAAAGTTCAGGCAGAGTAATCCATCAGTGGGTGTAGAAGTGATGAGCACAATCCATGCCCAATCCAACTCCCAGGAATTCAGAGCAGAGCAATTCCCTTTGCTTTGCCCTAGGCTTTTGCTCCTATAAAAGCCAGCGACTGACAGAGGGTAAGACAGGAATTAAATAATTAAGGAAGTGATGTCCTGAACAAGGGAGCTCTGCTCAGGGAGAGAAGGAAATACCTCCAAAATGAATTAACTTTTTGTTTGTTTGCTTGCTTTCATTTTACTCTCATTTTGGTTCTAACAGTATGCACGACCTACCAAAAAAAAAGTTGAGTTGTGTGGACAAAAGAAAGTTTTCAACTGCACCTCTGTGGTTCAGGCACAGGAACCAAATACCTGCATATTCTTGCCAGAAGCCCAGAGTAAGTTGATTCAGCAAGAAGTAAAGTGCCCAGGAAGTCTGTAGAATGCTGTAAAATCATTTACCCATTCAAGTTCTTCCTTTTCGTAAAGCACACACTAAAATATGCAGAAATTGCTTTTCTGAATTCTTGAACTGAGTAATTATGACAAAGATTTGAAGATGTCCCATTTGACATCTACAAGCATCACTCAGTATCTTGCTCTCAGCCCATAGTGTACTGAGTGTCATGTTTCTTCACCACTGCAAAAATCAGTGCAAAGATGCAGAACAGCAAGATGAAAACTAGCTAGAGACAACCTGCTCTGGGAATCTTAGAAAAGGCTCATTCATTATTAATGCCCAAAGCTTTCCTTCTCGTCTGGCTTACATTATGGCTGGTAAAAAGGCCACTTTCCAAGATACAGATCTTTATATTGATGCTTTCAGAGGCTCAAAAGAGGTTCTGTTACTGCCCTCAGAGCTGCAGCCACTTCTCATAATGAGGCAAGCAGATATGGGTCCTGCTTTTTGTAATCTCTTTTGGAAAGGTTTTCCCCAGCAGCTCACACTGAAGGGGAAACAGCAATGGATGCTGACTGACTGTTAGACCAACATACATGAAGCCAAAAAATACCAATCAAGCCAATCAATGTACAGCTTAGATAGGGCTTTCTTGGGTCCTATTTTTAGGTAACAACTCAGAGATGTGCTCCCATCCCCTTGAAAGCACAAGATTTCTAACTTGTATTCTCTCCTGCCTTGAAGTCCCCATCAGAAGGCACGCAGACTGCACCCGCAGCATGGAACTACCTTCTTTATCCTGGCCAATAATCACACTGCTCTGTATACTGCCATCAGCCATCTCAGAGCAGTGCAAAATCCCTTTTCCTCAACAATAACACAGACTTGCAAATGAAAACTACATTAAACATTTTAAGGGATCTGAGAGAACAGAGTCAAATTGTGCAAAACACCTTAGAGGGGAGGACCTCACGTAGCCATCTTGATGTGATTGTTCTGTAGGTGAGCCCTCCATTGCTGAAAATTTAAATTGCACTTTGGATATACACAGGATCTTTTGGCCACCATTTCAATGACACATTTAGTAAAATTAGGGTCTGACTAGCAATTCAAGTAGGAAAAAACAAAACCACCTTTCCTTCTATTATCTGCTGGGTGTTAGCCAGGGAATGCCCAGCTTGCTCTGAACTGGACTTCAGAAGCTAAGCTTAGATCAAACATGTTTCATACTAAATATGATATGAGATTTCACATCTCCTCTGAGAGAGCTGCAGGGGATCATGTGTACAGAGCTCCTTTCTCTGAACCTTAGGTGTGTTCTTACCTGGCTTTGTCCCAGGGCTTGGCTTTCTTCCACACAGGGTGCAGAAACAGGTGGGCACTGAGGCTTGCCAAACACAGTCTGAGAGGAACTGGAAAAAATATTATATACAAGTGCATTTGTATTTATGTATTTGCCACTTACTGTAATGTTTTGCAGCAGGACAAGAGGGGCTGTTGGCAAGACTATTCATTTGACAGAGCTCTGTTGTCTACACGCCTGCCCCATTTCTCAAAATTGTTAAGGCCTGAAAATGCAGATTCTGCAGTGGGAAGACTGTCCTGACAGGGAGCAGTATACAGGGAATCACATCTCAATTTGCAACTTTCCTTCTGCCCCAAAACACTCTCCATAAACAAGGAGGTGTCTACCAAAGCTCCTGGAACATGTTTTAAAAGCAGAGACCTTAGGAGTCAAAATATGTGGCTTTAGACAAAGACACAACATTGGCTACGCTTCTGCTACAGCTTTCCAAGGCCACCAGTGGAGTCTGGGGACACGGCTTCCCCATCCACACTCCCCTGGAGGCTCTGCCAGCCTCCCAAAACAGATCAGTCTGTGGGCACTGGGTACTCAAGAATGGGATGTTCTCTCCTATCATCACCAACTCAAAAGTCTCTCTAACGCAACAACAGTGCCCATACCACCACCAGGAACAGCCCAAGGTGTGAGTGTCCACACGGGCCCAGACAAGAGGTGCCCAATAGTAGAGTACAGGAAAAAAGCAGAACCAACAGGAGAAGTGTCCAGTTGCCCTTCCTTGGAATGCTCCCCAGATTCCAGTGATCAACCCTGGACTCCTCTGCTGGAGGCTGCATTCAGAGTCACATTTCCTAATGACAAATGGGCTCAACTCCCTCTCCCACCATCTCAAGCATTTGTCTCATGCTTTTTTACAGCCCACTTACACCGACATGCACAGTGCCCTTAGCAACGAGTTCTGCAATTCAGTTATGCAACATGCCAAAAAGTAGCCTCTGTTGGTGGGTTTGGGACTTGCTGCCTGCCAGTGTCAGCATGCTGGGCTGTCCAAAAGGGAGAGCCTAACAGCAGCAGGATTCCCAGCACTCTGAGCTGGAATCCCAGAAATGCAGGCAGAAGCTGTAAGCTACCACGAACATCTCGGCACTGACATTTTCTAAATCAATATGCTGGCTCATAAATGCAGAATGCCTTGCTCCACAGAGCTCAGTGTGCTTTTCTTTCTGAAATGGAAGGCAAGAGATTTCCACTCTGCAAAAACCATTAGCTGGGCTACATTCCACCTGACACTTGCAGAGTGAAGAGGCTACACCACCACTATCTGTAAAGGGGAGCATCTGTTTGGTGTCCCACGGGGGGCTTCCAGTCCTCTTGCTGGATCAAACCCTCCTCTCAGGCAGCAGAAGCAGATGGAGACAGTCAGCTTCCAGCCTGGTTCACTCTCACACTCCCACCTCACAGCCCTGTAGATCAGAAGAGGTTTGGACACAGCCCAGGTGTGTAGGAGTGGCTGTAAAAAGCCCATGAAAGAAATCAACAGGAATTGTTCTGATAAGCTTTGAGGCCACATCCTTCCCAGGTGAGCATCTTTAAAAATGAGACAAGCAGATTAAGGGTCCTTTGGCTGACTTGTAGCTCTATCCCAGTGCTCAGGAAGCAAGGAGAGCATCACACTGAGTCCACTCCAGATAGGTGATCTTGGCTAAATAATTTCCTTCTCTTTGTGTTACCAATAAAACCAGGATAACATCAATGCCCTGTCCTTCCAGGACAGCAACACTCATTTTCCTTGATCAGACAGCTTGATCTCTTGCCCCCAGGAGTCCCTAGAGGAGTGATGCTCATTGCACCATGACTGCTCAACAGGACTCTGGTAACAATACTCTTCTCTAATCCCTGACTCTCTTAGAGGGCTCTGCCTTATAACACAGGTGATCTTCACTGACTGGGCAGTGATCTTACCCTAGACTACCCACACGAGTTATCCTGGCTCTCTAGACAGAAACTGCAAAATGAAATTGCTGAAATTGCAGCCTAAGCATCACTCACTTCTGGAAAAGATTGATGTTCCATAGCATTCATGGAATTTTGAGGAGGTCAAGGCTTTGGGGGGACCTGGACCAGGCCACTAAACAGTGTTTACAAATAGGGCTCAAATAACTATGTCCTCACCAAAAGGTGCCAACAAAGCAGCAAGTCCTGCCCCTCACAGGAATATGATAAAGGGTGTGTGGATGCCTGGCACACTGACATACCCAACAAGGAGACATTCACCATACATTTCTTCTACTGGCAGAACATATTTTAAAAATAAACATGAGCTCATTCCAGAGTCAGAACATGCAATTTTAAATCCAGCCAAAATATTGCCATCAAGCCTTGATGATCTTTCATGATCTTTAGCCACGGTTTAAAACTGTGAATCCTAAAACACAGCCTGAGGTTTACAATGCCTGACCTGAGTTCTCCCCAGCAATTCAGAGCAAGGAGTCTGACAAGGCACCAGGCCAAGTGAGAAACAGGGATAAAAGGCAGAAATGTTTTCTGCAGGGAACTGGGACCAAAGCCTCACCAATCTTGATCTCCAGTGAATCACTTCATTTACTTGTTGTTTAACAAGCCACAAAGCCTTCTGTGCCTCTGCTTCCTCATTTTTAAAGTGGGAATAAACCTTCTTCTACCTCCCTTTTTGACAAACTGACAGCATCATGCTGGCACAAACGCTGGTCAGTGTCAAGCAGAAGGGTTATAAAATGGGGATGCTGCTCCTGCTGTCTTGCAGATCAGTAAATTAAAGGAAGCCCATAATGTCTGGCAGTGTTTATTTTTATGTAACATTATGGAAGTTGTATCACATATGGAAAAAGGCACAAATTTTTGTTGTTTTGCATTCTCTGAATTTATCTCAATTCCCAGAGAAAATCTGAAATCTGAAACCTTTGTAATAGGTGGAAAACAGAAAGAGAACAGTGCCTGCTTTTCCGTCTTCCAATTTGGAAAGCTTGCACTATGGAATAATCTTGTCATGAGGTTGTGAAGCTACAAAAACTATTTTAGGATTAACTACAGGCCCTACCAACCCAGCCTACAGAACCAACAGAACCAGCCCTCACTGGATCAGTACAGGTTATGCTTTTCTGCCAAAACCAAGCAAATAGTTCAGAAACTGAACCTGCCTAAAAAGCAGGGGGTCATATTTTCTCTGACTAGGCTGGTTCCAAATCTCCTTTGTGCCACACACACATTTGTATACTTAGACAAGATTACCCATGTGCAGATCTAAATACTGGCAAAGAAGGATGGACACAAGGAGAAGCAGTCCCTGGGAATGAGGTGTCACTATTTCTGCAACTCTCTTCAACAGGGTGTCAAGACATGGCTGGACTCTGCATCATTTTTATTCCTGCCTTTAGGCAGCCCTGTGCTTTCCCTCCTTTTACCTGTGAAGAATAGATTCCAGGGTCCCTAGCTGTCCTCCTCTAAGGATTAAGCTTTCATCCTGTAAATCTGACTGCTGAATGATTCTTTCTGAACTGGCTTCAGAACAGCCACCTTGAGGGACTGTGCTCAAGGGAACTCTGATACCTGCTGAAGTAAATGCTCAAATTAAACACAAGTACATATGCAGATAACATAGCCCCAACCTCTGACCCAGCTATTCCTTCTCTCCTTGCTCCACATTCACCAGAGCCTGGGTGAATGGCAGTTACAGCCCTTCCTGCTCTACAGACTGATGGCAAAAGCAAGTAGGCATCACTTATGCATCCTATCAAGCCTATTCTGAAGAACAGGGAGAAGAAAAGAGATGGTGGGAATGCTGAACAAGACTGGACAGGAAGAAGACAAAGAGGAAGAGAGAAAAAATAGCAAGAGGGAGAGGAAAGTGAAAACATGTGCTTGAAGACAAGCACCATGTCACAGTCAAGTTCCCAGACTTTTCTCAGGCAATATCTTAATGATGACAGGCATTAAAAATCCAGAAGCTTTCAAAAGGGCAAGGTGAGCAGACAACACCTGGAGGGACTTTCTCAATGGAAACACTAAAAGGAATCCACCACTATCTTATGGAAGTGGTTGCTGTTTAGGGAAAAAAGTAGGTAAGAATGCCTGTTTCAACACCTTAAATCAACAGATTTTCTCACTGAACTATCATGGAAGAGGAACTCCAAAGCTCCAAATAAGCCCTGCTCTCCTTCATCAGGACACTTAAGTGAGCAACAGCGTTTACAGCAATGGGAAGAGAAGCTTGGAAAGTCTGGGTGCAGTTTTACTAACCTTCTACACCTGGGGTCCACACGGAGCCAGAGACTCCTCGGGTGCTGTAAGGGGCCCACCACATGGGCAGCCAATAATTCACAGAGGGAAAAGACTGGTAAGAGCGCAGGACAAAGCTCCCCTGCCAGGGGCTGGCACCAGCCCTGCTCACTGCTTCTCCAGGCAGCAGCACAGGAGAGCCAAAGCAGGTTCCTGGTTCCATCACAGCCTCAGTGCCAAAAGGCACAGGTTGTTCAGAGCTGTGAGTGGTGAACAAAGCCATGCTTGTTCCAGCTTCATACAGCTCAGGGCTCTGCATACAGCTGCAATGATGGAGAAAATGAATCAGCCAGACATATTGCTTTGCCAAAAGGGGACCCCCAGCTAAACCTCTGAATCCTGCCCTCCACAGATGGGAGATGAACTGCTCTGAATGGACATGGAACATTTCCATCAGTGGTGGCAAGGCTCCCAAGTGATGTCCCCAAGGAACCAACATGGAAGTCAGTTCCGTGAATACATTTAAATGTTGCTTCATTTCTGAACTGTCACTGTAAAGATGCCATACATCACCTGGATTGCAGCATCTTTAAATATGTTCCTTCAGGAGGCTTATACAAAGGTGCAGCTGACTGCTCCCATCCTGGCTCACAGGGCATGTGGGTTATCTCTATTTGCTCAGGGCTGATGCCCACACGAGAGCCACCTGAAATGTGCAGACCAGGCAGGTGAAACAATGCTAGTGATTACTCCAAAAGGCAACAAAACAAGTCCAACCTGCCAAATGCAGCAAGACCCCTGGGTTCCTTGTGACTGAAGTTTGGTTAAGTGTCTGTGAAAGACATGGAAATACTGGGTTTTCCTGGAGTACACTGCCCTGATTTCAGAATCTGAGAGCTAAAACCTGCTGCTTCCCATGTATTTGCTTTCATTTGGTGCCTCCTTAAAGCCAGGCATCTCTTTTCACCTGTTGTGGCACAGATTAGCAGTGTCTGCTCCTCTGGAGTGACAGCCTGGAGCCAAACCATGAGGCACTCCACTGAAGCAGAGTCCTCCAGCATCCACTTGATCCATCAGCACATAATGCTGTTCTGAAGAAGCAATATCCTTCCCTTCCTGAGGGAATTTAAAATTGATTTTCACCTTTCTGAACATCCTGAACCCATTAGGAAGAGACAAACCTGCAGTTTGTGGAGCATTGGATCCTTTATCCTGTGGCTCATTTCTGTGGGAAGCCAAAGCCCTCTCAGGACATGAATTGCTGAGCTCTTCCGTGTGAAGGAGGCGGGATTTTTGACGTCGTCGATAATTTGCAAACCAATTATGGACCTGAGTTGGCTGCAGGTTCATGGCCCGAGCCAATTCCTCCTGCAAACCCAGGCACAGGGAGAAATCAAAGGAAAAAATCACATCCAAATGATCAAGCATTTCCCTTCAGTTCCAAAAGCAGTCCAGCAAGAGACCTTCCAAAGCCAGACACATTTACTCACTAGGTCTCCAACAGGCCTAGTGGATCTGATCGAGGAGACCATTTTATAAACTCACAGCTGATAGAAAACACAAATTCCACCCTGCACTCCCAGACAATTTGTTTGCTAAGGAAGCCACTGCTGTTCTATATTGCTCACCAGATAATGCCCTCACCAAACCATACTCTTCCCACAGAATGACAGCTTCACAGAGGCAGACATTGAAGTCTGAAGCCCTCACCTGGCAAGGTAGTGACCAACAGTGCTTGTTGATTTAATTCACACATCTCTTCCATTACAAATCTGTCCCTGTCCAAAGAAGGTAGATCCATGCATACACCAACGCAGCCTATTGTGTTATCACATCAAATTACCAGCATTTGAAAAGTCAGCACAAAATATGTTCTGGTGAACAAAGTGCAATTTTATATAGGCTGTTACTCAGCCAAGTCAGAACTATTTATCATTGTAATAGAGCTCTGCTGAGTGATGGCTGTTTGGCTGCAAACTACACTACAAAATTAAAACTGTTAAAAACGCAGTGAGGAATTTATTGCCCCTCAACTTTTTGTCCACAGCAAGAGAAATTACTTCACATGAACCTGATGATTTTTTAAAGAAACCTTTAGGGACAGATCAAATATGAGGAATTGCAGCCCCTATGAGCCTTTTGAAAACAAGGATTTAGAGCTTAAACCAGTTATAGACCCTAGATTGCAGTGTCCTGCTTTTCTGTGACAAAGAGGCTTGATTGGAAGTACCCCCTAGCATATCCCTACCCGCTGTTTCTTGTCTGGATTTGCTGTCACCTCTGCAGCAAACCTGTACAGGTGCTGGCGTACTTCTTCTGAATAGTTTCGATTCTTCAGACCCTCAGGACAAAGGGAGATAGGTGGAGGATTCCTGTACACAGGAGAAAATGGGATTAAAAAGGACCCAAAAGGAATAATTCACATTCATGGGAATTTTCTCACATTGCCACAAGTGGTCAAAATACCAAGAAAAACCAAGCTCCAAGAAGCAGCATCTTGAGATGTAAAACCAGCCTCTGCATCTGTAGCCCCTGCATCTGGAAACTACAGAGAAAAAAAATCTTGGTTTCCCCACTGTGCAGTACCTCTTCCTGCAACGGAATTTCTGCAGTGGTGTCAGAACATCTGTCTGCAGTTTCTCCATAACCCTCCGGTAGTGAATCTCATGCCAAAGTTGCACCAGTTCTTCCTTCTCTTCTGCCTTGCAATACTAAAACAAAACTGTGCATAAGCAAACCTTTCCAGAGAGTCACTCAGACCATGAATAAAGGAGAAAACCCTCAACAGAAGTGTACTCAGGGATTTTGACTGGTTTGACAGAGCTAGTAGCCTTATCTAAGCCTATGGCTCACTGTACCTTCCCTCATGTACACAGGGAGCTGCCTAATTCCTTCTTTTCCCCTGGTGCAAACTGCATTACCAGATCTAGAGGCCAAAAATCCCTCACCTTGAATGGCACCATCCAGCCTTCCTCATATATTCCCACCCTGCCAAGCCCCCTAATCTTGGGCTTCCCAACACTTTAATGTCCTGAGCCCTAAGATTGTGAAAAACTCCAAGAACCACCACAGTAGAACAAAAATCCTGCTACAGCCAACCCCGTAATCACCCAGTTCCCTTTCTCCCCTTGGCTGATTAGCTCTAAGTGCCTGTAGCAAAGGCTTTGGCAGGTCAGCAATGTGCACTTCTCACCTTCCACTGCCTTACACAAGCTGGAAGTGCTCCATGTGCTGCAGTTTAGGTATTTCAGCACTAACGGCTCCTAACTACTGTTTTTCTAACGTGGCTTTTGGCTTCCATGAAGAAGTGAAGAACACATCCCTACCTCCAGGAGTCTGCAGGCTGCATCATGTTGCCCTTTACGGATGTGAACGGACACACAAGCTCGGACAACATGGATGTTAGTAAGAAAATCTCTCTTGTTCTTGCATTTCATCATGGCTTCAACCAGCTTCTCCAGACTAGGAGAAGAGCTCTGGAGCTCCTGGCAAAGCTGTCCTGCTAGATTCAGCAGTTTGGTGGGTGGGGGATGCTCATTTTCATTCTTCTTTAACATGGCCATGAACTGCTTCATCATCATGTCCTGTTGGAAGCTTTTTCTATGCAATGCACAAAGTTGTGGTTAGATAAAAACTCTTTATCTCCTATTTTTAGCTTCTATGGTTATGTTTTTCTTTTCTTTTCTTTTTTTTCTTTTTTTTTAAAGGAAATAAATTCACTGTGCTGTTAAAAGCAGCCTAAGGACCTCAAAATGCTTAAAATAAAACTAGGCCTAAAGCAGCCCTGAAAAGCTAAAGACACACCAGGTTTGCAGTTGAGAAAACTGAGCTCAGAAAGACACATTAAACTTCCCCCAAAATTCAGAGACTACTAACTCTAGGGTTTACATCCACTGCTTACAGGTTAAAACTTACAAAACATTAAGTTCAGGTGAAATTAGTTTGGTGAAAATTCTCCAAAATTGCACGTGACAGGCTCGGCCAGACCGCAGTTACTGTAAAATGTAAAACGCTCGTCGGGGATGTTTCTCGCCCGTTTTCCTGGGAAAAGGATCGCCGGCGCGATTTCCCCCACCCTCGGGCCAGCTCCAGCCCCGCCGGGCAAAACAAGGAGAAGCTGGGAAATAGCTGCGAAGAGCAGGAGCTGCACGCGGCAGCCCCTTCTGCTTCCTCCCGCAGCGAGGCGACGGCCCCTGCAGCCGCCCCGCTCCCGTTCCCGCTCCCTGTCCTCACCGGAGCCTCCCTCGAGCAGCGTCCGAGCGCTTCCCGGCGCCGAGGGCACTGCGGGGTCAGGCGCGGAGCCGCCGTCGGGTTCCCAGACACCGCCCAGGCGGGGCTCCGAGGCTGCCCCTGCACTCCACCCCCAGCCCGCTACGTGCACAGGACTGCCGGAGTGCAGAATAGATGGAGAACGGTATAGAATAGATGACAGCAAGTTCCTTCCATAGTAGAGAGTATTTTTGTGTCGTTAATGGGGATCAGACTAGCACTGATAATTGTGACACACTTAGAGCGACTGAATGAAGAGGCACACAGCTCAAACCCACCTTCTATAGGTGGGTGCTGTCTAAAAACAGATGAATCATCCTGACTCAGTGTAGGGGATAAAAAACTGAAGCAGCTACGATTTGCCTTGAATCAGATCTGAACACCACCGTGAAGGTGTCAGTCCTCCCCTCACTCCAGTTTCCCGAGGACACGTAACAATGAGGAGCCACCAGCAGGAGCCATCAGCCCCCAGGCCGGCACGGCTGGGTGCTGGCTGTGACCCACCCCAAACCCGCAATTCAATCACCAGCTCCAACGCCCCGCAAGGACAAAGGCTACACGCTTGAGCGCAGGCAGCCTCCTCTTGCTGCATGCAGACACATTCTAAAAACCTGCCCATAACCCTCGGCAGCAACCTGTGCTCGGTGGCCCTTGATTTCTCCTTAGCTTTGGTGCTGGCCTTGAAAGATAGTAACTGGCTTCCTGCTCTTGCTGTGTGACACTGTTCTAGATCCAGACATGAAGACAGAAAATCCTGCATGATTTCAAGACAAAGCCCCAGCACTGAACTGTGAGCCGAACATAGAAAGCAGTATTTTCTTTTGGCAATTGTTCTCTTTTACTCACCAATTTTGTACTGCTGTCTGTGCAGTTACAACAAAACATCAGGTCACTTCATTTTCTGCATTTTACTTATTTACATGTACGAAAATTTAACAAGCATCTCTCACACCTTATCTTACATATTCACACAATCAGGTACACCTTGGAAGGGGAAGGGACAGGCTGCTGCCAGGCACATCAGATGCCAACTGGCACCGATCATTTCCAGCGACTGGAAGCTGATACCATCACACTGTGCTGAATCCAACTGCCCTTGAAAACCACTTGCCCTCTCCCTCCTTTACCTCTGCTCTAACTGAAGTTTTGGCAACCAAGGACTGTAGCTACTTGAAACCAAGCTGAGGTCAGGTGATAGATACTGGCAAGCCAAGAGCTCAAATTCTTTTTTTGCAAGCACTTAATCAAATTCTGTTGAATATCAACAGCAATATCACTCAGGTCCTCTTGAAGCCTCAATATGAATCCAACAGAGAGACTCTTCTACTTCCTTGCCACAAGGTAAAGCCTCTAGCTGTCTCCCTAAGAGATAGAACCCTATTCACGGGGCACTAGCATGCATCTTGTCCAGACAGTCAGTCCAGAACATAACGAGCCGGCTGTCTTTGTTCCAGCAGAAGTCTGTGAAGTCTTTCAGCAGCCGGTCTGCGAACTTCTCGTCGCCGGTGGCGCTGGAGCGCCAGGTTTTGGTCAGCATGGTGTTGTAGGCCCAGTTGTAGCCGATGCGCTCCTCACAGAACATGTTCTGGTTGGTGGAGCTGGTGGAGTTGCGCCGGCGCCGCTGCTGCCCGCTGGAAAACTTCCTCTTGGAATATGGCAGCTGCAAAAACACTGTCCCTGCAGGAAACAGACAGCACTTCAGTCTGAGGTAGACCTAAGTCCCTACTACTGGTAGCTGACTCCTTAAATTCCGAAATGAAACTGGCCTGAGTTTCATTTAATTGCCTTTCAGCAAGAGAAAATGGGATACGCTTTTCCCGCTTGGTCCTTAGGTGCTACTTCTTCCTGTATGTTACAACACCAGGAGGGAGTGCACTTTGTCTGCCTTTCTCTTACAAGCACAGAATGAAGCAAAGCTGTAGGCTCTGATCCATCTTGCTAACTTCCCATCAATTTCCGTTCTCTTCTCCAATTTTCCAAACACTGCCCTCCTGTCACTGTTTTCACATCTCAGCAAGCAGGCCCTAAATGCTTGATCTGTCTCCCACGCAGTGTGTATGGGTAGAGATGCATCTGCAACAGACCTTAAGCATGAAAACAGAGCACTGAACGAGAACAGAGCACTGACTTGTCCCAACACCTTTCCCTCCTTCTTGCTTCTGGGTACACATTTATTCACGTTGACCTTGGAATAAACTTTGCCTTATTTCTTAAAATTTCCTCATCTTCTGGAAAGAAAAGTTTCAGAGCCACTGTAAAGCAGGATTTCAAACCAATACCATTTATTAGCAGCAACACTTCATGCTTTTCATCCTGCCCCCTCCAGTTTTCTGGTTTGTGTTTTCTGACACAGCTACTTGTCATCTGGTTAGGGACAGTACAGCACCAACATCACTGACACGAAACACAAACCACATGTAAAATGGTTCTCTTGTTTGTAATAACCTCCTCCTTGCCACAGAGCCTCTCCAATATCGCTCACCTGTGACATGGATATACTGGGGCTTGTTTTCTGCTGGGAAGTTGAATGCAGAGGCCGAATATTTATCTTGTACAAATCCAAATCTGAAGAAGTAGAGACAAGGGGAATTAAAAAAGAAAAGAAAACAAAAAGATAAAAAGAACCACTTCAGGTAGAATTCCTCAACCAAAAGCAGGGGCACCAGAGGAAATCCTTCCACTATCCCTTTCTTACAGCCTGAAGGCAAAAGGAAAAGGGATGAAGAGAGCTGAGCCTCTCCAAATATTCCCTGCCCCTGCCAGACACAGTGTGAAAGCCTGTCACCCCACACTGCTCAGGCCTGTCACCCCACACTGCTCCCTGTCCTGACTTGAGCTGGAAACAAGAGCAGCAGCTCCATGCAGTCTCTGACAAAATGGAGCAGCTGCACACGAGAGAGGGAAGAGCAATAGTCAAGACAGATGCTCCCTGGGCACGTTTCAAGCTGCAACATTATTATTTTCATTATGTGCAACATTCCATGCAGAACTTCAAGAAGCTTACCTGGCAGTTCTCTGCTGTTTGTAGGATACTTGTTCTTCTCCTGCTTTCTAAACTAATAAAAGCTGATTTCCAAGCTAAAGTCCATTACAAAAGGCAGCCTTTTCTGTCATGAAAAAAACCCCTGCATCTACACCATGAAAGAAACTGGCAGCTCAGTCACACAAAGGGATAAGGCTAGATAGTATCCAAAGCTTCCAACAATTCCTTCTTAAACTTGGCCCAACCTCCTCTGTACAGCTCCCACCCCAGTCTCCTGCCTATTGTCAATCACCAGGTGTCATCCAGTTCAAGTCTGTGCTAAACACACAAGAAGGAAATAACTGTTCCTTCTCAGGAAGGATCTATTCACAGCCTTTCTGCTTCCAACTTTGAATAATGGGCGCTTTCCAAAGGCAAGGCTCTCTCCAGGAAGAGAGTATGGTTCCTGAGGAGTGACAGGCTGAAACACCACACAGCTGCCCTTGCCCCACAGAACCACCTGGGGCATGGAGGCTGTATTTCAGTCTAACAGTCTGTAAGCAGACTTCAGAGAGGAAGACAGCACACAACCCAAGCGACTCAGGAGTGACTGTTCAGCACAGGCCTTCATCCCACATTGTCCAGGGAGACAGGAACTGTTTGGTCACCCCTCTCCACTGCAGACATACCTGTGTGCTATTGCTTCCTGGAGAAGGTGCATTCGGTCCCAGTATGTTTCTGGTTCAAAGCCTGAAACAAACAGAAAAGTAACAATTATCTAGTAAAGCCACTTTATTTCCTTCCTTTTAAAGAATTCAGTTTTCCTCAGGAGGCCTCAGTGCACTCTTTTGTTCCCCTAGCCATTTCTTTCAGTCACACTTTTTTGTCAGGTGTCTCTTAGAGATGTGTCTTGTGCACTCCAATAGCAGACTCATATCTGAATTTATTATTTGTGTCTCTTGAGATAGAGGAGAGCAACATAAAGGAGGGGTGTGGGAGGGGGCAAGGAAGAAGAGTGGGCTGCTGTGTATCACAAGAGTGCTCTGAAAATATTTAATTCAGTCAGTTGGGCTATGGTGACCTCACAGCATATGGATTTGTCACATTCATTGTACAGCTACACCTGGACACTGAGTCAAGGGTTAACGAAAATATCAAATTTACTATGTTAAAACAGAGCCTTTTGCTAATTGTCCCTCCTCATGAAGCAATTTTGCCCTTCTCTGCACGGGGACAGATCTCTGATCTTGTGGTTCCACCTGAGGTTTACCACAACAGGCTCACTGGAAAGGGCGAGGTCACATTGCAGAAAAGGAGATTGCAGTTTCTCTGCTTAATCTCATGTGCAAACACTGTAACCATTAAAGTAACCATAGCAACAACAAAAGAAGGATGGCAGTGGTGAAAGCCCAATCTTAGGGAGGGGGAGAATAAACAAATGCAGGATACAAATGCAGAGCAGCTGTGGGTCTACCAGCAAAACAGACACAAGAGTCTGTCAAACACAACAGCTACTGGATATGGGTCTGAAAGCGCACAGGGTAAGCATCACTGGGGAGACCACCCTTCCTGTGTGTTGGTGCTTCCTGCTGCCCACAATCAGCCTGCCAGCACAGCTTCCTCCAGCACCTCCTTCCTGAGGGGCTGCTGACCTGCAAAAACAGCTCCACCAGCCACCTAAGGCTGGCTGGTAAAGGAGCCCCTTTGTGTCAGCTGCACACCAACACTGACCTGTTTGCACAAATTACCCCGAGGGGTAAAAGAAAGTGCATTTCTTACCATCAAACAAATGCTCACTCCCCTCCTTCAGCAAGCAGCTCACGTTGAGTGGGATGAACAGCTGAGCTCGAAGTGGGTCCCCATACAGGTAACTGGGCAAAGCAAAGGGGCCTTCCAGCACCGGGACGAGCAGGAACCCACAGGAGGTGGCCTTCCTGTGCCAACCCTGAACCTGAGCAGAAATTCACAATGAATCACAGCACACATGCCAGCTGACGAAGGGCACTTATGTGCATAAGAGCAACTCATTCCCCAAGAATAGATCAGACATGCTCAATTCTCCACAGGCTCAGCTTGCTCGGCATGGCAGGCACACCAACGTCCTTGCAAGCAAAGCAGTACAAGCACAAGCACAAGCACAAGACATCTTTCCTTTTTCTGAAGTGCTCCATCAATCAGAAAGCACTTTAAAATAAGACATTTTTCAGGAACTGATTCAGCCTACTTATCACCAGTGGCTAAACACTTCTGCTTTACTGGAACAGTGCAATTGATTTTAAATAAAAGCAAAACCGACTACCTAGCGCTGGCTGGCTGGGTGGGGTAAAACCTGGTGTTAAACAGTTTGAGTTTTACAGAAGCTACATTAGGGAAAAAAAAATCTAAAAATGAAATCTAAAAATTTAATCTAAAAATTAAAAAGTGACATGTTTTCATTTCAAAATGTTTTCAGCAAGTTAAAAAAACCCTAAAACATTCCTGAGTAGGAAAAACACATTGCCTGGAAAAGCCCTGTTATGAAAGCAATTCCACTGAGATTTAAAGTTTTAAGGTTTGGGGATAGAAGGAATGTAATGTGAAACAGATTTTTTTCCAAAGACCTGGCTCAGGGCTTAAAATTTGCCTAAGGGGGACTTAAATTTATCACCTTGACCTGTGTTGATCTCTGCATACTGTGCATAAAACCCACTGAAAGCAGAACACACTCAGGCAGACAGAATGATTATAGCTGGTGTGATAAATGCTGACCAGATGCAGCAACGCTAACAACCACCAGGAAAATGACTTATGGAAATAAAGGCAGATGCAAGCCACTGTCTCTCTCCCTAAGACTTCCTAATACAATGTCCAAGGGACACAGAGGCCAGACAGGCATTTCTGTGGCTGTCCAGAACACCAGGATCTCACCATCTCAAAAAGAACAGCTGCAGTCACTGCCATCCAGTGTAACTTGATTTCAAAGGCAGCGTTGAGGGAGAAGTTGCCGTGGTAATAACAGCTGCACCACTCCAGCCGGTCCGTGCGGTTGTTCACGTCCACGTCCAGCGTCACCGTCCGCTGCTCGGGCACCGTGGCAGCTGGGCAGCCAAGGACAGCCATGTGCAAAGGGCCATTAAAGAGAAGGTGGCAGACAGGATGAAGAGAACAGAAGAACCAAGATAAGTAATTTGAAATTCATTTGTCCTCCCATTCCTCCCCAGGTACTTTTGGGCTGGCAGAAAAGTCCCAGAATGCGGCTCATCCAGATGACAAAAGACAAAAATCCTGAAGTATTTCATGTCAGGGGTATGTGCTACAGAATCACCTCCCCAAGCAGTCAAAAGACATTGCAGCTGCAATAAGGAGAGAGAACCAAGAATCCAGCAGTTAATCAACAGGCAACTGGTGCCATAATTATGCATAGCTAGACAACCAGCTTCTTCACGCCCAAAACATTCCAAATATTTCTATATGCCTCCACCAGAAATCACAACAGGGTGCTGTTACATGGGGCAGGAGCATTCCAGGACTTTCCACAGCTAAAGGAGATTAGAAGTTAAACTTCTTGTTTCTTTAATCCCATATCAATATCCCACATTACCACGTTGTTGAAAGTGCACATCCAACACTTTCTGTAAAAGCACGAAGAGTCAGCCAAGACATGCAGTGGCATTCTGACCACTGCAACAGCTCCTAGTGCTTTGCAGTAAGGGCTGGGATAGTGCCCAAGATCCAGCTCCCTTCGTGCCCCACACCCCAGCATCCCGGTGACAGAAACCCCCAGGCATCAGGCAGGAGAGGGAGAGAAGCACAGCAGTGGAAGTGACCTGGCTGGTGTCACACACAGGGCTGCAAGGCTGGCGACAGAACCCAGATCTCCTGACTTGGAGACCAAAGTCCTGCTATAAACACACCATCACCTTCAACTTTTCTTTAGACAAATACATAATTTAACATTTCTGTAATGTTAAAAATTGACAGAAAACAATGGGCTGCAAGGCTTTGAGAAAACTTCTGTCCTTTTTATTATTGCATGCATGAAGGATGTGTGTTATCTCTTGCTGAAGTAGATGTGCACCCCTTGATAGGGTCAGCTTTTAAATTATCTTATAATTTGATGGCTTGATGGTTTAAAAAAAAAAAAACAATCTGAAATCCTTCCTCAAGGTAGATGGAAAGTTCCCACCTTCACTGCTACTGCAAGTTACCTGGAGGCACTTTCAAGGTTATAAGGAAACCCTTTACATTGCTATTACTGCAGCGTAGAACATGGAAAATAAAAACACAACAAAAATGAAAGAACATCACCCAGTTTTTGTTTCATAAATAAAACCCATTTTTGTCTCTGGGAAATGTGTCATTTGCAATTTCTGAGTTGATCTGGTCTTGTCAGACCAACACTGTGAGAGTTTCTTTTTCTGGCTCCTTTGGGATATTGTGAACACCACACTTGTGGTCAGGAGGTTATGGTGCAAAATTTGTAACAAAGTGTGTTGGAAAACAACATCCTGGAAGCTGTGAAACCAAAGCAGCTCAGTCAGGCAGGTGTTGGTCATTAGCCAAGAGGTCAGTGATAACACCACAGCCCAGTGTGCCCAAACTGGCACACTGTGAAGAATGAGCTCCCTGCTCCCTTAGACTGTTGCTTTTCCCAGAGAGTGCAGACTCCCTGTTAGGGCTGGACTGTCTCTCTGCCTTGTCTGCAGCTGCAGTTCACAGGCAAAGCCAGAGGAAACCAGTCCAACAAGGTGAGCTAATAAAAAATACATTAAACACCAATGAGAAATGTCCATGTGTCTGAATTCAGAAGCTTCTGATTAAAACCAACTTGTTTTAATAGAATATACTCTGGCTTCCATAGGTCAGACTTTCAGAGGACTCACCTGCTTCCCAATTGTCTTCTACTATTGAGTATTTAACTAATGATTTACTAAGCAAATCGGAGAGGAGCAGGCAGGTTATTCTCCAGTCAGACTCCACTACATACATCACTACAGTTGCTAGTGCATGCACTGCTACAAATCAAAGGGACAAGATTAGCTGTATCACAGGTCAGACTTCCACTGGGAAGGGAAAGGGGACAGTCACTGGGCAAGTGATTGGGAAATTGGGAGGGATAAAGATTTGAGAGATACATGGAGCTTGTTCCAGAGCTCCCAATGCTTGCATGCAATTTTATGTCACAGCCTGACATTTAGGGAAGGTGGGGAGGGGAAGAAATAAAAACCACAACCTAATCAAAACCAAGAGAGGAACAAATGAAGTCACGTGGACCAGGGGTCATCTGGGTTTAGTAAAGCTCTTTACCTCAGATGAACTGCTGAAGTTTTTTTGGAATACTGTTTAGAAGAGGGACAGCACAGAAGCATCATTTAAACCAGTTCCTTGGTAAGAAAAAACTTCCACACTCAGTTTTTCTACAAGAAACTACAGTTCCTGGAAAACCCAGACTTTGTGAGAGCAATCTGAAGGCATTTATCACTCATTCAAGGGCTGCAAATTAGTTAAATAGTAAAATGGACATAATTCCAACTGAAAGGAAAAGGAGAGCTACTCAGGTGTGTAACACCCATGTGCTGCAGGAATACACTGTTCCTGGCTGGTGTTAAATGAAAGGTGAGGGGGACACTGAGGCACAGTTCTACTCATCCCCAGGGGTGCAGGCCTGCTCAGCTCACAACAGAGCACAGACACAGGAATGTGAACTGGTTTTCTCAGGCTAAATAGTGAGTAAGAGATCAAACCATGAAGAGGATCTGGCCCCAGTGCCTCCAGCCTCCACAATACTTTCATGCCAGCCAGTTCAGGCTTCAGCTCTAGCCAGCCACTGAGCTAATGAGGCTGGATACCAGCCAAGGCAACAGATTTATCATGTGACAGGGAAAATAACCTGCATATGTTGACTTCAGGGAATTAACCATTAGTTCAGGCTTCCCATCCTTAATGCTTTCAGATTTCTGATGCTGTTCCTCTTCAAACAAGGCTCTCAGAAATACACAAGTATTACTGTGACTTCAGGTTTAAGAGATACTACACCTGCAGTAAGGCACTTCTCTTCAGAAGGTCAAATATACACAACAGGAGAAGAGCAAAATTTTTTTTTTTATCCTTAATTGCAAGGCGTTTAACAGATGCATCTAAATAAACCTGAAGCTGCAGTTCCATAGCAATGATTTTTCTTTTAAACAAGGAAAGAAGAACAAAAGCAAGTGACTCAGGCTGGCCTGGAAATGTAACAAGGAGCTGACAAAGCAACAGGGTCAGTCACGCAGCCAGTGTGTTTCATGGGCTGTTAGAGGCAGTCAGGGTTACTCTCCACACATTAGAGAACATTAAATACTAATGGGACCTTGCCCAGAAGCAAGATCTTCCTACTGCTTCCATACCACAGGGATCATCTGCAGCTGGGCTTCACAGACTCATTAATGTAAGGAGTCTGGTTCAGATTAGCTAAAAAGCCTCCAGTACATCACAGAAAATGTCTAACACATCTGGATCTCACTGTGGCTTTTGCCTCTAGGAAGCAATTGGATATGTAATTTTAGGAACAGTTTGGTTGCTTTGCTGTTCTCACCACTTATCCCTCCATACTCCTTACAGGTTGTGAACAGTCTCTCTGGATTTGCAAGGAGGCAAAGTATCTTCCTCCCCAAATTCTAGAGGTTCAGGAAGAAGGAATATTTTAAGAAATACTTTTTATTGTATTCCAGTATTCTGCAGTAAAAGTTTCCTGCCCAGCCAGTGAAACACACCTCCAGCACATGAGAGCAAGTCCACATGCAAGACACTGTAAGGCCAGCATGAAATTTGCAGCTTTATTGCTGGTCCACGTGAGATCATACCCTTGGCTGGCTGCTCTTCCCCTTTCAAAGTATCCCCTTGAACTTCCCCAGCTGTCACCTGTGCTGTGCATCTACCTAAGAGTGCAGCTGCCTGGCTCCGTCCTCCGAAACTGCGGCTAAAGGAACTGTGCCTACTTGCATAGGAGGCGGGGCGGCTGGGCAGCCAGGGCAGGAAGAACGCCGGGATCTCCGAGTGCAGCAGCTCTTCTGCCACAAAGGCCACCTCAAACCATTTCCTCTGGAAGGCTGAGAAGTCGTCCATGGCAGCTGTGTGCCACATGGCAGGCTGTTGCAGCCCCACTGCACAAGGGGAAGAAATGTCCAGTTAGAAACGAGGGGACAAGGCTCAGATAGAAAATGTTCTTGATGAAAAAGAGGCAGGATAAAAATTACTTTATGTTTTCTGCTATTTTTTTTTTTCCCTTAACTAAAAAGGCCAAATCTCTCAGATTCTTGAGTTCAGTGGTTTTGGTTGCTCCTAAAATGCATTCCTGCTGCAGCACCCCTAAGAATCAAGAACAGCCTAGTGATTATGCAAAGGAATAGTGAGGAAAGTCTTGTAATAACAGTGCTGACCTCGGTCTGGTTCTTTGTCCACAACAATCTTGTAAAAATAAAAGCCATAAATAAAGGTTCGTAAAGCTTCTCCAGATGCATGGACAATAAGCTGCTCTTCTAACATTTTCTGAACAAGAAAAAAGAACAGAGCAAACGTGATAAAGAAATCACTCTTCCAGTTACATAAAAAGGTTGCTAGAGAACATTAGGAAATAATTTTCTTTTCCTTGGCATCTTTTTGTCCAGATATGTGCCTAACAAGAATACCAGCAAAGTTATCCCTTGATATTCAGTAAATGTAGCAATTTCTTATCTCCCTGAGAAATTACATTTGACCTTTCTACAGATGTCTGTCTTCCTCCCATACCCTGCTCTGGTTTTATAGATGGATTTATAGAAGGTAAGAGTTTGGAAGCATTCTAAGTTCTCTGTTAATTGATATGGGATCTCAGCAGAGGAATGAACTCCAGAACATTTCCAACCTTCTGCCCCTGACACAGTTCAATACAGAAAAATCCCTTGATGAATACAAGCAGTGTTCCTGCATAAAGTGTGTCTGCTTCAGATCTGAAAGGTCATATGCTGGTTTTATTACAACTTTATTAACTAATTATCAGAAAGGAAAACCACATCACAGCCCAGTGCCTCAATTCCAACACAATGCAGAACACTTGGTAAGTGCCAGCTAATTGGAGGTTATAAACAGAACCATCATCATATAAGTAGAAAAAAATACATAGTACTAGTGAAGAATATGATGCTGTTTTGTGACAGGGAATCCAAAAAATGTCATCATTACCTCGTATTCTATTGAGCACTGCTTTCAGTGCTCGCCCATAAGAGGATTTTAATAAGTAACAGAAATTATTGCTATACTTTGCTCTAAAACTTTACTTTCTTCCCAGAGTGAGGCATTTCTGGCCCTCCATATGCTCCTGCACAGTTTCCTTACCTGCATTATGTCAATGGCCATGGCCTGGGTGTGCACCCCTTCCACATTATTCACCAGCCAGTGCACAACCTCTGCACTGATGAAGCAGTAGGGGGAGAGGCCCTTCTGTTCAGAGAGCAGCTGGATCCCTGTGCTGGGGCACAGCAAGTCACACGTGTTAACACAGGCTGATCAAGAGCTCTTTTGAGAAACAGACAAAAATCACTGCTGGGGGAAAGAAAAAAAGGGAGAGGGAGGATAGAATACAGGACAAGAAATGCACAGTGCCCCTGGAGTGATGTCTCATGGACTTTTGGTAACAAGATGAAGAGCTGTCATTGACAGCACTTTGGTGACTTATTGGGAATTCTTGATTTGACAAAGTTCTGGGACTCTAATAATTGAAGTCTTTGCTCGTATCTCAATTTCTATAAAATTCCTTATTAGAGAGTCTGGAACTGAATAACAAAAGGAAGCTTAAAACCCTTCAACAGCTGACATGGGGCTCTCCTTTGGCTGATTCCACTTCTCATGTCCTCTTATTAAACATCTCATCATGTGTTAAGCACATTTAATATAAAAACTTACGTGGGGTGTTTCATGGCTTCAAGAATCTCTACCAAAGTGGAGGAGGAAGTCAGAGCACTTGTTGAACACTGCTGAGAGCTGGGCAGTAAACAGAAGCACGTTCAGAAATCAAGGAAGCTGCTAGATTTGTTCAAATATGTACATTTAAGAAAATTGCTCTCTCTTCTCAACAATGACTTTGCCACATTTATTTCCTTTTTCATCTCAAGCACAACTAAAAGCATCAGATGAGTATTTCCCCCCTGAGGTCACCAGGACATTGCTATATGGACCCAATGCACAATGTGTCACATCCAGCTGTACTCAGCAGCAATTGAGAACAAACATTTTGAAGCTGAGACAAAGTTGGCTAATTTTCTTTTTACTGTAATATACAACCACAGGAAACAGGTGCTAATAAGGTTTATTTTCAACATTGCTTCCTCCCTCGTGTCTTGCTTCCAGGTTAGAACCTCTTGGATTTCATCAACCCATTCAATCCAATTAGACCTGCAGCCCCCCCACCCCTTGCCAAAACAGACAAGATGTCAATTCAAAGCCTGGTTTCCTACTATCAGACTTCAGAGATGGAATTTCTTCATTTATTGAAGAATGAAGCCCTTCTTGTGGGTGGAGAAATCAGGCCCTGTGTTCATTTAATTCTGGAAAACTGGGTTGCAGGGCTTATTTTACTACCACTCCGTCTGCACGTGGAAATGCTGCAGTAAGGTCTTGTGACAAGTGCCTGCTCGTGCTGACAGGCACAGCACAGCCTGTTCCCAGGCTCCTGTTCAACTGCCCATTCCCTGACACCAGCAAGGGGCTGGAATGGAACAGCTCTGCAGTACAGCACTGCTGTGCCTCTCCTACCTGCCCTCTGCAGCAGCAGCTGAGCTGTATCCTGGCTCTGCAGCACTCTGGGTGCTCCCCAGGGCCTGGCTGCTGCCCCTGTCAGGGACCTGCCCCGTGGGTAGCAAGGTGCTGCCATCTGAGCTTGCAGGAACTGATTGATCAATAGAGACCTGGGAGGAGCAAACACAGCAAATCTCTATGAAATCCATCATGTAACCCATTTCCCATCTTCTCCCCTCCCCACATCATCTATGCCTCAGCTCAAGTTAGTCAACAACAAGCAATACTCTAAGGAAGCACAGGCATATGCAGAAGGGATAAATACAGGCTTATTTTGTCATCACTACAGAGCTCCTGACAAACAACAAATTCAGACCCAAATAAAGATGAGGATCACCAACCCAGCAACAATTGCATTGAGAGAACTACTGGCAAACCAGCAACATCAGTCCAAACCTGACATTTTCAACCCAAGGGAATAACTATGATTATAAGCACACAACAGGACACTTTATCACTATGGGAAGGTAGTAAGCATTTAGCAAATATAGTTTCAAGTCTAACTCTCAAAAGTATGCAAATGTATCACACGAATTCAAGTTTCATAATGCTCACAAAAAAACCAGCTCATCTTCCCTCCTTTCTCAGGGCAGTATGAGAAGGCTGGTTGACACCCACCCACACCTATGTCGCCAAGACAACAGGAACACTTTCCTCCCGCAAGAACACTCGCACTATTCCAATGGTAGACTGAATAGTTCACAAAATTAACATAAAATCATTTCAGAAAGAGCATGAATGCTGAAGGATTCAGCTAAGCACAGGCTGTAATTGCCATCTGTCATTAACACATATGGTTTAGTAAAGGCACATTATATAAAAGCTGGAGAGGTGGGGGAGAGAACACCAACGGCAGAGGAACTCTAACTCAAGCTGGTATAAACACGGGGGCTGCTCTGCCGTGATGAATCCACAGCACACATACAGCTAAAAAACCACAAAGCTGGTAGCTTGACTTAGGTCTGACTGCCAAAAGTTCTTTATTTATGCCATTTCTCACACCCCAAAAATCTCTAATGGCAGATGTCCCTTTTTGGGCAGCCAAAACCAGCAGATGCTCCAGAGTCAACTCTACAGTGCCCACAGCCAGCAAAAGCCTTTCTCCCTCCTCAGGGCTCACTTCAAGCAGCAGCATTTCCTATGGCCACACTGTGCTACTGCTAATTCCTAACTGGTATTAAGTGGACAAACAACTTCAGTCACAAGGACTCTTAAACCAAGATGATACTAGATATTTTCTGCCTCAGTTATTTAGGAATCCAAGGAGACAATTTGACTTGGATATCTCCAGAGTCACCTCTCAAACACCACAGAAGAAATTTAGCCAAGAACCAGACAAGTGAGCTGTTGCCATTTTGTTCAGTGAGGGAAGATGGAAAACAAGCACTTACTGAAAAACAAAAAGAGCAGCTTTATAGTTGACAAGACAGTACTGCAAAGGACAGCGAGACAGGGCACATGAACATCCAAAACACAGCACAAACACTGAATGGTGGAAAAAAATGCTTGCATTTGCCACTTTGTTCTGCCAATGCCGTACATCTCACTCCCAATGAGAGTATCTGGAAACCAACACAGGTTCCCAGTGTGTTAAGCCCAGGACACAAAAGCTGTCCATCACCTCAATCCAAAAGCCAGAGATGACAACAAGCCATTCCAAACTAACCTGGGAGTAGAAGGTTGAAGCTGTGCGTGGGCTGCGAACAAAGTCCATAAAGAAGGCCCCATCCTGAAGGCATCAGAGGAAGCAGGCCCATTAATGGCAACAGCAGCAGGAACAAGGAGTTCAAGAAAAGCAAATACAAGGTTGTGCAAGTATGAAATGACCACAGAGAGAAAGTATGAGGAGAATGCAAATCCCAGACCCAGAAGGTCAGATGCAGCAGAATGCACAGCATCAGGAATTACTCACACACGCATCTTTACTTTCTCTCTCTGTAACAAGACATTGCCCTTCCTTGGCACAGATGCTCTCCCAAAATTTTTAGACCCATACTGATCAGAAGCCAATTGAAACTGCAGCCTTCCCTCCATACTTCAAAGGAGAAAGTCTTGAGCTCTGAAGTATGGGGGCTTCCATCCCAAGTACAAAACTGAAATACAGAAACCACAGGTGTAATGACAAATATCCAAAGAAGGACAGATTTTTTTCTGATCTGTTAGACATTCAAATGATAAAGAGGGAGAGGCAAAGGAGCTCTTTTCAGGAAGCACCCTCTTCCTCTTACATGCAGGTCTGGTATGGTGCAAAGCAAAGGGAAGAAAAACTCATCACAAAGATCCTTCCAACACTGTGTTTAATACTTCATGCAAAATTAAACAGACGCTGCCTGTGCTATGTTCCTGCCTACTGACAAACCCTGGTGAATTTATCCCAGCTGCTACTCAAAGATGTGTCACGATTCTCTTATCACACAAGACAATGTACTGGAAGTCATCTAGATTTTCATTCCCTATTTGCAATTCTTTATTCTGTTCCCTTGGCAAAATATTTTTGTCTAGCCTGCAGTTAAGATGATGCTTACCTTGGTATGAACATATAAAACAGTTTCTGGGAAGAATCAATGCCAGGGTTACCTGACTGGCAATTTACATTGTGCAGAAGCAGAGCCAAGTGCCCTGGATCCATAAGGGCAAAGACTTCCCAAACAGATCATGGACCAAGTGAACTCACTGGGTTAAAACCACAGTGTTTCCCAGTAACTGGCTCAAGTGACTTGTCAATTCTACTCTGAAACAAAGTGATGCAAAGCCAGTGGCTCAGTTTTCATCTGGAATAACTGAAGCACTGAAGGGCATCCTAGAAAAGCACTTGCTCCCTTGGCTGCTGGCAGAGCTCACAGCTGTGATAATTTGTCAATTCTCTGGCTGCAAGTGTGTGGAAAGCCAGACCTCCCTGTGCTGAGGAGCCCTGCAGGAGCTGTGACACGAGGCACATGCTGGCTGCTGTTCCCAAGTGAGCACAATGCTGCCTGCCCGCTGGCATCTTTCCAACAGGCATAAGCCATCAATTAGGAGATTGCAATTGCTTATCTCCAGTCCCTGTGTGTAAATATTTACAGGAGTGTTTACTGCTGCAGCATGAAAGGCCTTCAATTGATAACACACTTTCCAGAGTCTCAGTCTGCCTTCCAGAGAGGCTTTTGAACATTATTTTTAACATCATTCACAATGGCATTTTCTAGTAGCACAAAGTCTGGTCCCAGCACACTCCTGTGCCACTGCTAGGGATGCCCACTTTGCCTCTTCCCCCCTCTGCCACACAGAACAACTGGACATAACATTCTTCTCTCCTGTTTCTCACATGGAATTTTCACCGGTTTTACTGGTAGAGAGGGGCACTTAAGATTTCTGTATTTAAAGAGAGAAGCTGATTTTTCAAAATGGTAGAAGAGAAGCATGCAAAGCCTGAATCATGATGTGGAAGTTTGCACACACACCTCAAGTCAGTTTGAGCACCTGCTGTTTCCAGGCCTAGCACATCCTGCTCCAGACTCATCTGTGCTCTCCAGACACTGATACTACGAGTAAGTGTCTAGTACTAAGATGATCACACTTGCCCTATCACTTCAATTTCCAATATCTAGGTCTCCAGGATAACACAATATTTGTTCCTGGTGGTGGCACAAAACAGTGGATGTAAAAACATTAGATGCCTAGAGAAAAATGCTGAAAAACGTGGTTGATACAGATAAATCTGAGAACTTTTTCTTTGCAATATTTGAACTGTTGAACCCAAAGACAGGTCACATTTAAGTCCTCTACCTTTATTCAGTTCCTTGTTACTTCAGTTGAAAGACCTTCATGTCAGAAAAAATAATCAGATGTTTCTGGTTGGACTTGGAGGTGGAGATGCTGCTCTCCTGGGTCTCACAGGACAGTTGACAGAAAGAATGAGGGACAGCACAGTCTTTTCTTTAAGTGTCTCAAGAGAGCTCCAGGAAGATCACTTTCTCCAGCCTGGAGTCCAGCCAGTGAAGGAATGACATCTAAATCACTTCTCAGGAACACACCCCCTCCTCTAAACAGAAGCAAGAGACTCAAGTTCTGCTGTTAAAATCCCACTCAGTGTTCACACTGTCACAATCTAGAGGTTGATTTTGCTCTCCAAGACAACCTGCACACAGATGCACACAGCACTGTACTGCTACACCCAACAGTCAAGCCATGACTGAAATGAAATGTGCTAGCAGCACAGGAAATGCACTAATTAGCAAACAGCACTTAGATCAGCAAAATGCTGAGAGAGCATCCCAGGGATCCCACACCATTGTCACTCTTACAGAACTAAATTCCTCTGCCCTTGCACACAAAGGCCAGTACAGGAGCAGCCCTTGCTGGATTAGAGTAAAATGTGTATGATGCAGCCAAGTGCTCAGAGAAATAATCTTTGATTATTTGAGGAATTCTTATGTAGAAACAGCAGCTAAAGAAAGCCCAGGAAGTCCTTACCTTGCGAGGGCTGTCCATATAGGTGGGTGTGATAGCAATGCTCCCACTCTCTGAAGGCTGGCCAGAGCTCTTGCCAGAAAGCATTGCTGCTTGCTGCTCCCCCAGAGTCCTAAAAGAAAAGGAGGGAATACAGAGTTTATTCATACAGACTTTGTGTCAGCTTCCCCCCAAAAGGCAACTGCTGCAGAGGGGTACTGCTGTATTTTCAGATAGTTGCTTTCCCACACCCTGAGGCACAGATCCAACATTCCATAAGTACCTTTTAGCCCCACAAACAACATGGACCCTTGAACTCAGTTTCATTATGCATGTGTAATACTAATTTAGCATTAAAAATATTAATCTCTTATGTATTTAACACAACATGAGGCAAGGTTCCCCAAATGTGCTTTAGCCAGCTCAGGAAAGATGTTCTTGGCTCTTCACACAGCCTGCAGAGACTCACTTCTGACTGGCTTCCATCTGCAGCAGAGCTGAGAGTGCTGAGGTTCCTTTTTTCCCAATGGGAGGCCCAGACTGCTCCAGGGAGTGAGTGGGAATTGGACCAGCAATCTGCAAGCCTTTCATGGCAGACCCTTTCTAACAAAGAAAAAATGGAAGCACAGACTTAGTCAAGCTAGGCTTAACTGGTAAGCAAGAACACAACACCTCGTGTTATCAGGGCTTTATTAAGCACATTTTAAAAAGGGAGTCAAACCACTGGTACACAAGAAGTGGAATAGCCTAGTGTCTTTTGTGGATGTCATTCTGAAAAGAAAATGTTTGTTATTCTGGAAAAGGCGAATTTGCTTCAAAATAAATTACCCCATTTACTGTGAGAATGGGAACAGGACTTAACACAGTTTCTCTTCAGCCTCTTGAAACTACTGTTTACCAAAAAATTCACTCACGTATTTCTTTCTTCCTAACCCTTCTTCTGAATCTGTGGCACAGAACCAATCCAGGTTAATCCAGAAGTGACCAGCTTAACTACCTCAGACCCCTTTGGATGAACTGTCTGCATCACAAGGCAGAGTGGTGCACCCAGGCTAAGCCCACCTGCAGCACAGAGCAGAGCACACCTGCAAAGAGGAGGCATCAAGCTCCTGGGTAACAAAAGACTGAGCACAGTATAAAACAGAGCAGTGCCAGGACAAGATAGTGCAGAAGAGCCTGGCTTGTCCCTGAGCAAGACCTGCCCTGAGCCTGGGTCCAATCACAGCAGTACAGGATGCTCATCTCAGGGAAATTTCCTTCAAGCTGTTGAAGGAAACAGCTCTGTTTCCTCTCCCAAAACATCATTTCTGTGATGCAAAACGAGTACATTAAGCCCTACAGTCTGAAAGCTGACCCAGCACACGGGTGAGCAGTGTCCTTTAGGGATGGATGACACGGACACGGCACCATGTCCCAGCCTGCCCAGGGTGCACTCGGGTCTCCCTGCCAGGCCCAGGTCACACCCAGCCCCAGCGGGACTCACTCGGATCATTCGATCGGAGCGGTGGCGGCGGCGGATGCGGTTCAAGCCCTCCACGAAGCGGATGAAGCCATCGAGGAGCTGCCACTCCTCCTCGTCCGAGCGGGGCTTGTCGCCGTACACGTCGCAGTGCGCCTCCCCCTCCATGATGCGCTTGGTGGCGCTGATGCAGGCGGGCAGCAGCAGGAACCGCGTCCTCCAGAACTTCAGCGACTCGATAAGGCTGCGGCAATGTGGAAGGCAGGACAGAGTTCAGCACTTTCCTGGGAAGGGTTTTCCAGAATCTAAAGTGTAAATCTTTATACCTGCTGCACTTTTCAGTGAGTGCAGCGACCACCCTCGCTGCTATCCCTGAGACAGAACGAGCACACGTGCAAAGGAATGGTCAGCAATTTGAATATCACCGGCAACAAGGCTATCCTCAGAGTAACTGTCACACAGAGATATGCTTTCTTTTCTGTAAAAGATAGGCCCCAAAAGCTTTTTCTCTAAAAATATGCAAGCAAAACGGAATTTTCAAGGTGCACATTAGCGTAGGAGGTATTTTGACTGAGACCTGAAAAGAAAAGATGATAAAGACTGGTTGTGTGGAGAGAAGATATCAAAAAAGCTATTGATACTAGTGGAGATATTCCACATTTCTGGTAAGCACTTGCTCCACAGCTTAGGAATAGGACTGCATGTCAAGACCAGCACTAAAGCAAACCTGCAACAGCTTCAAAATAAATGGAAGTTTTGAATCAGATCCAGAAATCGGTAAGAAGCCAAGAAAAGCAGCATTTTGCCCCACACAGATATCTTATTTCTTTGCATTTGTAGCAGAGGAAAAAAGAAGTTCCTAATGAATTTTGAGATCAAGAGTCTGTATCAAAGGTCAGATTAAGCAGCAGCAACACAGAGCAAGGCTCCCACAAGGCAACAGCTGCTGGAAGCTGACAGTGAAAGCAGGCCAGATTTTCTCCCTGGAGTACTGAGCATTCGTGGGTTGAACTTGATGATGAAATTTTAGGTCAAAAAGAAAAAGAGGCAATTAGGACACAGAACAGTCTGGATGGAAAAGAAGCTCTCACCTGAAATCCTCTGAGCCAGCAGAGCAGATATACTGATCCAAGTAATTCCACTTGTACTCTTCTAGTCTCTCATGGGAAAATTCCACCCAGCAAGAGACAAATTCAGAGTCAGAGTGTGAGGGGCACAAGCTGTAGGTGTAGTTTATCTGAGCAGATTCATATGGATACCTAAAAGATCAAACACAAGCATTAATCTCAGTATTATTGATACTGATGCTTCTCTTTCTTCTCCTAAAAAGAAAGAAGGTCTTCTTTCAAGCAAGCACAGAGCTGCAGAAGAATGTTCCTCTGACAGCAAACTGCTCAAGCAGAGAGATACTCACTTTGGCAGGTACCGAGTCACAGTAATTATTTTGTCTTTTAAAGTGACTTTGTGGAAAGTACGGCCCATGCTCAGCCAGTACTGATCCTCTTCCTCAGGTCTATTTCTCGACACGAGACCTAGTTGTAAAAAGCAAAACCCTTTCAGCTTACTGCAGTATTCAGGACTTCATCAACAAACTGTGCCTATAGGAAGAGACTCCAGAGCTGGAGTCCAGAAGTGGGTTTCTGATCTCAGCACAAGGTAAAACCCAGCTTTCAGGCTACATTTTTAGGGAGCAGTTGCACAAGGAGTCTTCTGCTCTTACAGTTAAGATTTGCTGATATCATAAGCAAAGAAGAGCACTTGGGATTCATACACCACCCATTCAGAACTTCCCTGGGCAGAACCACCAAAGAACAGCCAACATAAAGTGTTGAGCAACTGGTGGATGTGCCTAGTCCGAGGTTACTGGGACTGGCAGAAGAGAAAAGCCTGACTTGCCAAGCCCAGGTGACTCACCTCTGCTGTAGAGGGGACTGCTGCTGAGCGGGGGTGGCACGGCCGGGGCCGGCTTCTGCGGCTTGGATTGCACAATGATCTGATAGCCTTGCATGAGGCGCTGACAGATAAACTCCTCAAACACCTGCTGGGCTGTCATCTGCACTCCTTCCTCATCCCTCCTGCACACAAAGGTTAAGCAGACTAGAATAAGGAAGCTGACCACACAGCTATTCTTAGCTCTGCTCTGGGCCCTGGAGCCCTGTGCCTGGGAACACCTGCCTGTGGGAGCAGGAGGGAAAAGGGGCATCTTTTGACACAGGGTGATGAACTGTCTGGCAATATTTACTGCTGCCTTTGAAAGCAGTTTGGCAACTAGTAACAAATTTGCCTACACAGTTGTGGAACAATAAATTCCCCAAAGATGAATTTTCCAGCACTTTGCAGGCAGCCTCAGTGCAGCTTGTACATGTTCAGGAGAGCTCAGAACGCCAGCGGGCAGCAATGCTCCAGCCTCTCCCACAGTGGGAAGTGGAGAGCATGGAGGGGTTAGAGAACACATTCATCTCAGTGCAGCTCCTGCTCTGAACTTTGCCTTCCTACTGACATTTCTTTCAGGTGTTTCTTCACTAATCCTATTACTTCCTATGTATTTCAATCACCCTGATTAATACTTTTGTTTTGCTCCCATAAAGCAGCAACACGAGGTCTTTTGATGTCTTACAAGTTATGGAAAGACTGAAAAAAATTTAAGATAATGAGACTGCTTCAGTAAAAATCAAACTAACCCTATTAAAGAATAGTTACCAGAGACCTCTGAGACAAGCAGAGAAGTTCTATCTGTCCACCTAATTCTGTTTTCCAACAAGATTCTTTAAACTAAATATCCTTCAGGGTGAGGATAGGCATCTTAAATACTGTGTCCACATGCATTTGCTAGTTTAGTGTTTCCAAAACACTTGCTAGAAAGTAGATTAAAAGAGATGATAGCTTGAATATTTTGATCAAAACACAACAGAAAAGAGATATAAAAATTTGTATCCAAACAATTTCTAACATCAAATCTACAGAGCACACCATACTGTCAGGTGGGAACATCAGAAAAGGTCCAAAGCTATCACTGAAAGAAAAAAAGAAAAAATATAAGTATTCTGTTGCTCTGTTAGCAATCCATCATCCACTTGTACAGACTGCAGTGATCCTCTTCCATCACCTGCTCCTCAAGCACAGGACTGTAGAGAGGAGGTGCTGGCCAAACCTGTCCATGTCAGCCTCTGGCAGCAGGTCGTAGCAGCCCTCGGTGTAATCGTTCTGCAGGCTCTGGCGGTCGGGGAAGTAATCCGTGGTGAGGGGCAGGCAGGCCGGGGTGGTCAGGGACTTCCAGTCCACTCCAACTGTACAACAGAAGCCTGGCACTATGGGGGGAGCAGACAGCGTCAGAACTGCCTCGTTGTGTCATGGGGGCACACAAGGGGGGCACGTGTGGTCACCCATGGAAAAACAGGGTGCAGAGCAGGATGAAAGGAGTGCACGAAGAGGAGAGTTTTAAAGAATGAGAGACGAAAAACAGTTGGCATAAAGTCAACAGGGACAAAAAAGGGGTGTGGAATGGGAAGGGAAAAAGAAAATAGGATGGGAAGAAGGGAGGGAGAGAAAGAGACAGAGTTTGTTAAACAATGCAGTGCACATGCTGATTCAATCCCATCATGCAAAAGGCATTCAAAGTTAATACATTTAATTTCCTCTTGATTGAAAGCTAGAGCTGACACAGCCACTGCTCTTCCAAAATTACAGCAAGTCAGGTGCAGTTACTGATCATTAATAAACAGATCAACATTCCAAGTCTGAACAAGAAAATCAGACCAGTTTTGCATCCTAGACAACTGCAGAAGGAGCTGGAGAGGAGGAGAGAAAGAACGACAGACCAGCCTCTTTCTGGAATAGTACAACAGCAGAAAAGGGAGTATTTCCAGTTATAAAAACAGAAGATATATCCAGAGGGGTGGGAAGACCAGAAAAATAGTAACTTGGGAAGCAATCTTTTCCCACACCCTTTCCTAGAGTTATGCTGCAGTTTTGAGATTACAGGGATGTAAAACTAGACATTAAAAAGGAAAAGCTAACTAGATTATACCAAATCAGCAGCTCATCACTGTATTACATTGTGACCCAATTCAAACAATCTGTATCACCTACTGATGCTTAACTTCTTGTCATAGAGCTCCTACAGACAGAGTTTTATTTTACTATAAAACTGCTAACACCAATGGCAGGAACACTGCACAAGGAAGTAATACATGACAGACTACTACAAAGAAAATGCTTTCTTAAGCAGTGACACACTTGTTTCTCTAGGAAGTGAAGGCAGATATTTCTCAGTAAATGGTACCAAATTCAGAAACTGACTGTACTAATTCTACTTTAACAAGCTGGTACCAAACAAACTTTTCATACTGAGAGGCAGATAAGAGTTCAGCAGCTTTAGCTTTTTGCAGAATAGTGTCTGGTAAGGAAAGAATTTCAGCTGTAACACAACACATAGCTTCACATGTTCTTAAGAACTACGGAACTGCAATCACAGTGAGGCAGTACAGGCAGATCCTGCAAATTACTGCAGGCCAAAAGAAACCTCTGCCAAAAGCCAAGGAGGCTCCTCAGTTTCTTGCCTACCACCTCCTGATGCCTCTATATACATACATGCCCTTTCCCTCCCCATCTTCCCACCTATGCAAACTCTCTTCCAAACCTTTCTCCTGCTTACTTGGATCTGGAGAATTAGAGACAGCATCTTCCAAGGAATCCTTGTTCTGAGTTTTGAGGTTCACCCCTACAAGAAAGAAATGAGGTTTTTTTTATTTTAAGCAATTATGCACTTCTCGTGAATTTCAACTAAAAATAAATCAAAAGTGTGATGATGTATTAAGATACAGAATTTCTCTGTATGGAAAATCCCAGGGTTCTGCACATGAGGAAAAAACACTAAGCCAATTAATGAGGAAAAAATATATATTGGATCAAACTTGAACATCTCACTAGAAGTGCTCAGTAGCTAACACCCAAACAAAACTCTGCCCCTCAAAATGGTGAAACATCTTGAAAAGTAGATGCTATAAGCTCCTATAAACAGCTGGTGTGGCACATGACAGCTGCTAAGGAGACAAGAAAAACTGCTGCCTTCAAAGACATTTATCAAAATAAAAAAATCCAGTAAGCCTTCAAACATTTAAAGAGAACTGTTGTTTAAAACTAGCTTAGGTGGATTTACCCAGGAAATTGCTATCAGCAGCATAGCTGTTCCCCTGTAAGAGAACGGGTGGATTTCTGCTACATGATGATGCCAGTAACCCGCAGGGGAGCTGGCTCCGAGTGGCCTTCACCTTCCACCAGCTCCTCCTGCCATCTGCCATCCACACCGGGAACTGCAGCTGCAGGATCTCCTCCTCTGAGCCACCACCTCCATCTGCGGGGCAGCAGCGACAACGCCCCGAGCCCAAGGGAATTAAACGGGATCATTTTTCACTCTGGAGCCCGTGATGCACCGCACCATGCTGCAGGCAGCAGAGGAGAACCAGACTCAATAAGAAACCGCATTTCTGGAAATTCCAAAAAACACAACTGCCCCCAAGACTGCCTCATTCCATAGGTGACTCAAACCACAAGGGAGAATTCTCAGTCCAATCACTGAGTACCCAGTGTGGCCCCTATTGATAGGTGAGGGTCTACAGACCCAAAGATGTTTATTGCCAGGACATGCTCTGCATTTACACTGTGCAAACTGCAGCCAGCTGAAATGCAGTTTAGCAATTGCAAAAACAAACAGAGCCTACCTGGAAGCCAGAAAATACCAAAAATGTAAAGCAAGAAAATTAAATGTAATCAGAATAAATTCACAGAAGGAAGCAACAGAAAATAATTTTAAAATGACTATGTGAATACAAGATGAGGCACAAGAAAATCAAGTCTGCTAACTTCTTTATGGCTCTGCAAGGCACGATGGAAAACAAAATTGTCTTAATCCAATGTAATTCAGAAGGGCAAATTTATTCTTAAAAAATAGATATATTTAAATTGGTTTTGAGAAAAGAACATAAGTCTCGAATGCTGTAGTCCAAAAGTTCAGCTTTTTTCCACTAAAATTTTTAACTAAAATGCATATCCACAAAAGCAAAGGGTAGGTCACAAAAAACCAGACAACACAGCAGAATGCTTAACATGGCATGCTGCTCCATTTACAGGGCTGAAAAGATATGTTGAGAATTTTCACTAATTTAGGTGTCTAGGTAAGCTAAGGAAGATAGAGGTAATTTTCAACTGAAAGTACAGACACATCTCTCTAAACGATAACAGCTTAAGGCAACCCCACCAAAAAAAAAAAAAAAGAAAAAAGCTCCTGAACACCAGTGCATATTTAGTTATTTTGTGTCTGAACATCACTGCTGTTATTATGGAACTCAGTTATTGCCTGAGAGCTTATTATCAGTAAACAATGAGCACAAACCTTATCATACACACCAGAGACACATTAAACAAAACTGAACTAAAACCAACAAAGCAAACCGAAGAACTACCACACACCAAGTAAGTGCACGAACAGATCACTGTTTTCCCACTCTCCATTCCTCCTGCTTTGCCGTGCCTGTCCCCCCACGAGTCCTGCCCCATCCCCTGGGGGCTGTCCCGGCCCCGCTGTCCCGGTTACCTGCGGCGGGGCCGGCCCCCAGCCCGTTCCCGTACTCCTCCGCCCCGCCGAAGCCCAGGAAGGAGCCACTTTCCCCCGGATGCCGAGAGCTGACGTGTCTGCAGAGAAACAAAGCAGCCTGGGTTGTACAGCCTTCCTCACTCGTGCCATCCCCTGCTTTTAGCCAAGGTACCAAGGAGCCTTCAGCCCCTGGGCCTCAGCCGAGCCCGGGCTGGAACCTAGCTCTTCCTCACTGATGTGGGCAGAGATGATGGCACAAGAGGAGCACAGACAAGGCTGTGACAGCATCCCACATCTGTCCATACTGTTTGTTTGCCTCCAGCAGTAAACAAAACACTGCCTTTGCAGGACAGCAAAGAACCAGCTACTCACACCCCTTCAGGAGAGAAATAGAGCTTAGCTGGTTCCCTACAGACCTGATCTCATGGCCTACAAACCAGCATTGAAGACTCATGGCTCACCTGCCCGTTGCCTCATGGTAAGCCAGCTCCAGCAGCTCCGCAGAGGAATGTGTCAAATCCTGCTGCCCACTGCCCTGCATTTCTGCCATATTCTGGCGGGTCTGATGATGGATCTGGATAGCTTCTCCTGAGGGACCTACACAGGTACAATTGGATCATTGATCACCACATCTGCATTGATTCCTCAGCTGCTTTTCCCCTCTTTTGCCAACAGCATAAGCAATGAGAGCTAACGAACATTAGGAAAGCATGTTCACAAAATCTTCAAAGCCTTCAACCTCTGCCATCTCCTCTGAAACAAGTGAAGCAAAATATTTTTAAAAACATTTTTGAGGGCCTACTTACAAGGCACTAAACAATTACGCAAACAATTCAGCATCAGAAAATCAACCTAAATTGTAGTTACAATTCCCTTCAATAGGGTTAGGGTTAGGTTCCCTTTAACAGAGAATTGTTCTGTACCTGTTGCTGCTCGTTTCCAAACAGAGGTATTTCCCAAAAGAGGATTGCTCGGTCCTGTACACAAATGAGTGCAGTGTGCAGAGCACTTCAACACCCCAGAGCTCTCAGTGGCTCTCTTGCCCGGCTAATCCTGGACAAGGATTACAAAGAGGCAGCTCACCCACGGGGAAGGTGTGCATCCAGCGCCTGCGGTTCGACGTCAGCTTCATGGGCATGCGGGACGGGGCGAAGGGGTTGATGAGGGCGCGCTGGGGCGCGTACCCCCCCGGGCGGATGTGCAGCAGCGACTCCGCGCTGCCCACGTGGAAGCGCCCCGGCGCGCTGGAGTCGCGCTGCTGCGACTCCAGCATGTTCTCAAGGAAATCTGCAAAACACAACCAAGCCAGCGTGAGGTCCTGCAGGAGCCAAGCACAAGAGAATTAACTGCTCAGGGATATAAAGATTGCCCAGGGTAAGGGGAAATAAGGAGACCTAAGAAATAAGCAGGAAGAGAAGCTGAAAGCGATTCCTACGCAGCCTGAAAGTTCAACGTAAACAAGAACCCAGACAAGAATAAAGCATTACTCCATCTGCCATTACAGCACTGCTGTAAGCGGTAAACGTCTACTAAATGAATCCATTAAGAAACCACTGGCTAAGTCAATTATGAAGGGCTACTGAGACCTTAGAGAATTCTTGAGAAATCAAAAGACTGACATAGAAATTTCAGGATGAGTACCAAAGCCACAGCTGACCCTTGTGCACATGCCTTTTCTGTAACACTCAGATCTGAGCACTGAAATAGGGATTACTCCCAGAAGACGTGGGACATTATCTCCACAAGACACCAGTTAGTTGTCACTATTCAGTGTGGAACAGAAGTGCAGTTATTTAGAAATAGGAGAGAAAAATATACCAGATAGATAAGTAGCAATTACTCTGCCCAACAAGTGAAAATCCCAAAGAGAAGGAAGGGCCTCATTTATCATTCTATATTGTCAAATACAACATGTGAAAAACCTCAGTTTCTTTGACTCTTCCCTCCCTGCCAGTCCTAATCCACACACATCCTCATCCTGCTGAATACCTTCAGCTGGGTCACACAACTATCCTTCAAACTAAGGGAGTAACAGAAATACCAAAGAAAGAAAAGAATTGTATTAACTGACAGCAGGGGAAAACATGAATGGTAGATGTGATGCCAAGTACATTGTGTGAGAGCAGCTCCACACCAGTAACTGCGATTCCTGTGACAGGATAAATATGGTATCAGTGTCATACAGCATGGCATGAAAAAACCATGAAGAGCCTTCAGGGATAGAATTTTATAGAAGATGAAGGAGTTGCAGGAGGAATACAATTTACCTAGAAATGAGCTGTGTTTGTGGAAGATACTGCATACTGCCTGAGAACAAAATTCAATTGGAAAGGAAGAAAAGAGGAATGCCGGCACTGCTAACACACTGAGACAGCTCAGCAGTACCTTGTCAAAAGGAAAGATTCAGAAAGTGAGTCTTAATGACAACAAATCCCCACAGAGAAATGTTATAAGCACGGTCCCCCAGGGCTCACTGCTAAGGCCAGTTCTCATTCAATAGATTATAGGTGACCTGGATACAATACAAGTTCCTTGTGTATGTCCACACTTGCAGGCAGGCACAGGAGAATAGTCAAGTACTAAAGAAGGCAATAGGCAAGGGAAAAGAGCAAATCAGTGTCAGGACACTTCTATTTAGGACAAGCTATTAAAAAAAAGCAATGGAATTGGACAAGGATGACAAAGGGAGAATGCACACCCAGCTGCAGCTATGGAAAAGCTGTACCATGAGTGCCAATACAAGCACCATCTCCACCGTGCTGGCCTGGCAGCAGCCAACACAAACTTCCCCCTTCTCTCCCCACCAAAGGCACCTTCCCACCTGCCCCAGGCTGACCTCTGGTGCTGGTATAGCCCAAGGAGCTGCTGACTTCACACTGGTGCAGGTGAGGCCGTGGGATCATGAGGATGTTGGAGATCTTGCCCAGAGAGCTGTCGTCGGAAGCCTGGCTCCTCACCTCCTCGGGGGGCAGCGCGCGGCTCTGCAGGGAGGGGCTGCACGAGACGTCGTAGGAGCTGGAGCTCTTCCTCGTGCGGCTCTCCCGCTCCCTCACTGACCTGCTCAGAGGGATGCCAGGGACAGGAAAGAGAGATCAATCCCCAGGTTATCAGGGGGCTGGGACAGGCCCAAGTCATGCAAAAGACTCGATGCTCAGCAGGTGAACTCCAGAGCATTACAGGGAAGCCATCGCTATCTTTTTTGACTGGTTGGGTAATTTATACTTCTGTGCATCACGTAACACAACAAGAACGCTGCAACACTTCCAGCACAAGGGCTGTGAAAGGACCTGCTCAGCTCCCTCTGCAATCCTACAGACACCACACCAACCTGGTCAAGATGTGGCCTAGCCTACACACCTCAGCCTGCAGTGGCAGAACCATGTAGCTATAGGGAAACTACTTGGAATTATGAACTGTTTAAATTGTGCTGCCATCTTTCAGCATGGGTTCCTACAGGCTGCTCAAATGAACACACTAACAAGAGAGTCCACAAGCTCTGAGTTAGGCAATACTACTGAAAGAAGCAAAGTAAAAAAAGAACTTTAAAACAAGCTTGTCAACCCCGCATTTCTGAAAAAGGAGTGAAATTTATCATTTATTCAATGAATTTGGCAAGGATTGAGAATCACCAGCCTTTCTCCTCAGACAAAAGGACATGGAATAGTTGAGAACCTGCGCTCAGCTTTTCTGTCTCTTCTCTCATTCAGACAGGCATCATTTTCAGGGAGGATTCCTCACCACTCTGTTCACCAGTTACTAGCAGTGCATTGAACAATCTATTTGTACAACTCTGTGCAAGTCTAATGTGCAAATACTTTCTTAACCCCCTTGCAAAATCTGCTAAAGACTAGCTTTATACCACTTCAAACAAAATTAAAGATTTAAAGAAAAAAAAATATATTTATGCCTTTTGCTAGACCGCACACGCTATCTTAGAAGTAAAACACCAGACAACCAGTCACAAAGATCAGGTACAGATGAAGCTTTTTGTTCAACTGTGAGCATGTGGAGATCAACTCTCTTTGTATTTCTCCAAGTATTTTATGTATCAAGCACATATAACATGGCTACTCCAGAACCAGTACACTCCCAAGGCTCTCACCTGAAAGTGGTACAGCGCTGGGCTCTGGCTGGGCCTGGCAGTCGGAACACCTGGGCATCATAGCCATCATAATCTACCTGGATAGGCAAGGCATTCTCACCATCCTTTGGAGCTCCTAATGCTGAAATAAAAATCATACAGCACTGGGACCTCTTTCAAGAATGTTCAAGATCTGCAAGGCAGAGTATCCACCTCTCACCCCTAAGGAAAGTATGTGTTCCAAAAGAAATCCCAAAGTGTCACAAGCAGAGCAGCTGGAGCAGCTGAATTATCAAAGTTGGTGCCTCTGAATCAGGCTGGCTGAGGCCATAATGCCATTCCCCCATACGTCCTAAACACTAAATGAGTAACTGCCAAGAAGTCAACTGGCACATATGCACATCAGCATCCCAGGTAACAAATACGGGAAATACTCAAATATGAGTTCGATGGTTTTCTGTAACAATTGTCCCTTCCTTGTGCTGAAGTGTCATTGTCTTCCTGCTTGTTCTTCCTGTTTGTTACTTTTGGGAGTGAGTGGGACAGACCATTCCAGAACAGAATTACTTACAGGCATCACGATTATTTTTTGCTTTCTCCGTCAGTGGCTGGAGGGTCCAACACAGGAAGTGTGAAGTGACCAAAAAACAAACAAGAAAGAAAAAAAGAAAGAGAGCAACAGAAAAGACAGAGGGAAGGGAAACAGTCAGCATATTCTAAAGGAACATCCCCAGTGTGACCAAGCAGACAAAGTTTAGCTTGCTGACTCAGTGAGGCAGCCAGACAACTTCAGAAATATTAAATACTGATACTTGGTCACAAACCTGTGTGAAAAACACAATGCTCAACACCTTTCTTCCTCTTCATACAGTTCTTTGTTACAGAATGAAACTAATTTTTATGGTGGCTAAAACATTTCTCACCAAGTTTTATCTAGGAAAGAAAGACCTACAAACTACCTCTCATTCACAATCCCCACAACAAACCTTGCAGCTTTGCTTTCACAGCCTTTTAACACAGAAACTTAGCTTCAGCTGCTGGAATACTTGTGATGCTTGACTAAGAAGAGCTATCAGATAAGCCAGTAAGAAAATATAAATCAGAAAATTCCCACCTTCCTTCCTGCCAACTTGATCCGTGGAGTGAAGCTGTTACACAGGAGTTGGCTTTTGGATGTGTAGAAACTGAAAGAAAAAATAGTGTGGCTTTAAGAACTCAGCACAGTTGGTTTACTACACAGTAAGCAGAACAGGAACCTGAGTCAGCTATTGCACAGAGTTTAAGGGATACCCTTCTGTGCATAAAAAAAGTATGGAAAACACCGAGGGATGGTTGACAGAAGCTACTCTTTGCCTAAAGACAGGGCTCTGATACTTGTACAGCCTCAGTCTAGACTCCTTAAACCTGCACTGCCCAGTTCATTTTCTCTCTCTACAGAAAGACATCCACTTCTACTATGCCATTTACACAACTCTTCCTGATTTACACAACTGTAGTGATTCACACCAGCTGTTTGAAAACCCTGTCATTTCTGTTAGGTTGCATTAATGCCCAGAGTTCTGCAAGAGTCATGTAGTATTTCCTTTCCTTCACAAGGAAAGCAGAAGAGATAAAAGAAGAAAGATAATTCAAGAGATTATGAAGAGTAAAGCAAAGCAAAAGTGTTTAGCAAAAGCTGATAGGATTCACCTACCTATGATTTATCCAGTGTGGGATATTGTAGTCATCACCCATTCGTGAGTCACCAGGGCCACAACGATTATGAAGCTGTAAGAGTAATTCAGAAGCAACTACCTGTATCCAGCCAGTCACAAAATGAGTAATGTTTGTAGCACAACAAGAGAAGGGAAAGCAGCCTTACCTTAAAGAGTGGTACAGCATGCAAGGGTTGCTCTCCCATGCACACCAAATCCACACCTATCCCTGTAAACAGACAATAGCAGAGTTCAGCTATCCAAGCAGAACTGATATGCTAAGACCAAACAGATCATCAATTTGAATTGAGGACCCAATATGTATTCACATCATATTATAAGAGGCAAGAATACTGAAAAATGGTAGTTAATGGTCCCATGGTATGGCTACAAACCAACAGTACCTGTGGGGATATAAGAAATTATTTTCCTAACCTAATGCGACTCGTGCAGTATTATCCTTTAAGAGAAAGGTTTTCACAGACAGGTGAAGTGCTCTGTCACAAACAAAACAAACTACATGCCTGTGAGTACTCTGAAAACCTGCTCATTTCAATACGAAGTGCAGACACAAGTCTTGCAGCTGTAACCCTTCCTCCCAGAGCACACAGCTTACAGCAGATACTTTCTCACAGCCAGAAGCAGCTGGATCTCCCCCAAAGCTGTGTTTGCCTTCAGAGACGGCAGGCACAGTAATTTACCGTTGTCAATCATGCGCTGCTTGGTCAGGATCATGAGGAGCCGGTCCACCTCGAACACCCCCACGCCGGGCGTGATCACCACCGACATCTGCCCCGTGCGGTCGAAGTTGCGGTTGATGTAATGCTTGTCAAACACTGCCAGAGAGAAAGCAGCAATACTGTCAGAACACCCTGGATGTTTCTTCCAGAGCCATGCAGGTGACCCCTTAATATTCCCCTCCTCTTCACAGTATTAAGGAAAAAGTAACATAAGTACACAGCCATTTATTGGCAGCTGCTTCAATGGTTTTTTACCATATTTTTACCTATTGCTCGTAACTTACCATTGAATGAAAGATTTATAGCCTCCAGGTAGTTCCCCTGTGCCGAGGTAGAATTGTAACCTGAAGGAAAGCCCTCTGGAAAAGTATTCAGAAAGGAAAAAAAAAAAAATCATAATTCCTGTATACTAGCTTTATATAATAAAAAATACTATTGGTTCAAAAATGACAGGCAAAATTGATGTTATTAAGTTCCACAGAAAGACCGAGGCAAATTGCCCAGCCAGGAGAGCACTAAGTAACATGACACTAGACTCCAACTAAAAATGGATAGTTTACTGACAAGCTAAAAAATTTTTTAAAAAAGAGGAGAGAGCAAAGGATAAAAGCAGGGAAAGGAAGATTCTTGTACCTGCTTGCTCGAGTCGTACCAACACAGGATACTGGATGAAAAGCTTTTTAATGGTCACAAGCAAGGAGGTCCACTCCTCCCGCCGCTCATTCTGAACCACAACTCTAGAGAAAACACAGCCTGATGAGGCCCATGAAAGAAGCTATGAGGGGAAGTGAGAAGGGATGAACAAGCTATAAAGAAATGCACAAAAGGGTGCATTGGGTTGCATGTAAACTGCAGGACAAGAGGTGAAAAGAACTGGGAGGAAAACATACTTGTAAAAATCTTCATAAAATCTTCCCTCATGATCCTGCCGAATTGATGCACGATGTGTTTCAGGAAACTCATCTGAAATGGAAGGAAAAACACATCTTAACTCTTCTACAGAAATGACTAATCTTTTCCAGCAAAAAGCTGTTATTTCCATTAAAAATAAACAAGCAAAAAACAAAAAAAAGCCTCCAGCAAGCAAACTAAAAACCAAAATACTTGGAGAAATATCAGACCTCCTACACAAGAAAAAATTGCTTTTAAACCAATATGACAGGTTGAGTATGATGAGGAAAATTTGCAGCACTCTTCTATGTAAGGTTCTGACTGCAGTACCTTCATAACAATGGCTGTGTACCTACTGTGCTTGATAGAGAATACTTTGAACATGGCAATTAAAAAAAGAAAAAAATTCCCTGTCAGCCTGTAACCAAGAGATGAGATAGGTTTAAAAATGGGTATATGAAAACAGAGAATTTGCATACCTATAGATTTTGCTTCATAAAATGTTCTTGAAAATAGAACCACTGTCACTTCATGGCTGCAATTCTTCTCCTGTCCAGGAAGAACAAATGCAAAAAGAAAACATTAAAAGTCACATTTGGTAGAAGGTTGTATATACACATATAGTAACAGCCTTTCTTCCCTCACTCCTAGAAACAAAGGTAACTAACAAAACCTAGACTGTTGCATTGATGGATCTGCATTAGTGCATCTGCCTCTCTGAAATAACAAATGGTGTCTCCTGCAGATTCTGTGCTGCTTGCTATATCACAATTACCAGGAGCACTCACCACTAGTCTCTAAAGAAGCTCCTCTCTGTAGTTGCCAAGATTTTTGTTAAGAAAACAGACAGTTGACACACTTTGTTTATACCCACAGCAATTTGATATTCTGATCTGTTACTGTTCAGAGAGATACCCCTAACAATTACAGGAAAATAAAAAATTAGAACTGAACTCAATCAACTATTTACCTTCCATTTTGTGAAGAGGTCAGCAAGGAAACCATTTACAGCTTTCTCAAAGTATAGATCCCCTGCAAAATAAAAATCTCCCAAGCATCAGATAACAATAGTTACTTTACCTATAGAAGTTAGATATGGGGCATATTTAACCCTAAGATTCTAGCACAATTATATTTATTAAATCTTGAGCAGCTGTGTGCATAATAAAGGGCAATATTGCTAAGATAAGATGGTAAAAAGATTAAAAAGCATGACTGTTTTATGATAAAAAGATTTAAAAGCATCATTTTTTTCAGAGGATGTAAACATGAGACTTAATGCCAGAAGGATCAGACCTTTAATTCATTTTTCCAACACATTTGCAGCACGCTGGGAAAGCATCTGTACTGTCTTTTAGGCACAGAATGCACAACTGATCCCCTGCTCTGATTTGAGTAGTTGCCCAGTTCCATATGCCTAAACACATGGTCAAAGGAAGTAGCAAGAGGTTTGCTAAAGAATTAAGCCAGAAAAAAAAATAGGATGACACAGAGAAGTGACTCATTCTTAATGCCTAAAGTTGTAATTCTTCCAGCTGAAGTTACCAACTTCAGCCTGGGCTAAGGCAGGTTTCACTACCTCAAGAAGCCAATGTCTAGAGAAATCTAAAACATCAAGGTCCTCTTTGCACAGCACTTCCACACATTTCTGGCTTCAGGATTCACAAACTTGCACCTGCCCTCATCACCCAACACGTTCACATCCATAGAAAACCTTTCCAATGCTCACAGTGATTTAGTGGCTGAGATAATGATACCCAGATTCTACAGGGACAGGAGAAGGATGGCACAAACAGGGACAGAAATGGGTGGCACTGCAAGGAAGGATCTAAGGAAAGACCACAACACACCCTGAAGCACTGCTTAGGCCAAAGGCAGTTTTAGTTTGCTGGCAGTGGCAGAAAAAAACAGCAGTGGCATTTTTCTAGTAGGGGCAGAAAGGACAGCTGCTACCATCCACAGTAACAGTTACCTACGTACCATAAATATCAAAATCCCACATTTCACAGCTCATCTGGATAAAAATATAAACCATGGCAGAAGTGGAGCGGAAGACCACCTGCAAAGGAAGGCAAGACCTCATTTCAAACCAAGTACATTCATTAGAAGGCCCAAATGAAGAGGCTAACTACACAGCAATTCATACAACTGTGGCCCTTGCATCACAGGGAATTTCCCCTCTGACAAGCTGGCATTTCCCCTCTAACAAGTCATTCCTAGTGCTGCCAGCACAGCAGAGCTGAAGTTTAATAATGATTCATTGTCCTGAACTTATTGCCATTCTTCACCTCATAACACAGCCAATTCCAACAATCCATACAAATCTGCAGGCAAGATAGAATTACAAAAATCCTGGCAGGCAAGAAAAAGAAAGGAAAAACTGCTTTCCCCCTGTTTCCTGAACTCTTACCCGGGTGTCCTCACTGATGTATCCACAAGTGACTTTCTCACTCTTTACCCACAGTTCGCCTGCCTGGGCCCTGGAAGAAAAGAAGTGTAGAATATTTGAATATGAAGATTAGAGAATCAGTATTTGAGCAAGTAAGAGATGTACCAAAATCTGCAGTCAAGGATGACTTATTTGGTTAAAACCTGATGTTTAACCCAAAAGATGTCAAATAGCCATTTCCCTCTGATTCTGCACATTTCCTGGTCCCTGTGTCATCCCAAAAGCAACTGAAGTAATCCCCTCTGAACTATTAATACAGCTTGGGAAGGGGGGTAAATATTCTAAGAGATAAAAAGAAAATTATTTGGCCTCCATCAGAGGCCACAAGGGTAGCTGGCTGCCCTACTATTAGTTTCTTTTATCACAACCAAATATAAGCCCTCCCCCGCCCCATGGTGCAGACAGAAATCTGTAGATGAGTAAGAGAACAATGAAACATGAAGGATTTTTCAGAGAAAAGTCTCCAGTTGGACACTTAAAACTCATGAAGCTAAAGCAGTAAGTCACAGTAAGCCCTCAGAGGAGGCACTGACCTGATACCTGCAAATTCAACTTTTTGGGTGACATATGCACATGTGCTGACCTAGGAAAGAAGAGTCACATGTGTCAGAAGAAGAGCAGGCTCAGAGTGAGAAGAACAATGTACATAGAAACCACTCGCACTCAAACATGATTTTTATGACAGAAGTCACAGAATCCATTCAGTGCAGTTACTACTAATAGCTCAGCCTACAGAACCTCTGTAACAGACAACAGAAAATCACTTTTAACACAGATCAACTCTAACTGGGATCATTTGCCTAATTCACTGCACTTAGAGGAGCCAAAGACTGCACTTCAGAGATGCAGGCAGAAGATATTCTAATAGCTGCTTATTAAGTGGTACACTCAGAGAGGGGACACTTCAGTATACTTCTACTGGAAAAACATTTGGATTCAATTCCTTCCAAATGTAGTAAATCATTAAAATTCAGAACATAAGCAAAAAAACTCTCTACAGCATTTTCAATGCCCAAGGCAGTAATCAACATTATAGCATTGGAGTAGGAAATTATGGGATTTGTTTTTCTGCAACATTTACACCCATTTCTCCAACTCTGATGTGCCACTCACAGCACAAGATCCTCAGAAGCTGCAGGCACCATCTTTGTCTTTGGCTCTCTGCATTTTGCAAAGCCCTTCTTTTCTTTCACAGCAAGTAAAATATAAGGTTCATCACCTGCACCCTGCCCAAGGGCAGCAGGGGCCTTACCAAACTCTTCTTCAGCCTCCACATATCCCCACGCCCAATATACTGATCTTTAAATGTCAGCTCCACCAAGTCCAAGGTCACCTCCTGGGAAATGGATGAAAAACACTGCTTACATTTTACTGGTTGTTTTTAAGTAGGGCCCACCAATCTGTTCATTTAATAACCAAATGTTACAAGAAGGGCCATACAAAAGCAAGTCAATATCCCTAAAACTGCAAGATAAAGGGGAAGCCCATACAAATAAATAATAAAGTTGTGCATGTACCTCAACTACTGTGAGCTGCAAAACATTGCACAATGTGATCAGAAAAAGCCCAAGGACTTAATCTGTACTATAAGTCTCGGTGCAGACTGGAAGCTGAAATAAATTACTGACATTGTTCATGACATTAAGGAAACCTCATTTCCTGCAGACTTTTGTCTTGTGCAGAATGTAAGTTCTGACTGCAGCTCTTTTAATAGTTGGAACATTTCCAGGAAATGCCTCTCTGTAGGAGGCTCTGTGGTACCAAATAATGCAAATCCAGGCCATGGCTCTTCTTTATTGTGCCTGGTTATCATGAACTTCTGCAATTTAAAAATATGTGGAATGTCTACACTTCTACCAAGCTCTGTTGAAGCAGGACCATAGAGTTCAAAAAGAGAGCAGAGATTTTAGAGAGAGAAGCGACACATAAACCAACAAATAATTCAAAAGCCTAAGGCTCATTTTCTTAGGGAATAAGACTAAATATCTTTCAACAAAAAATAAAAGCCTTTTTTGCCCCAGACTGCTGTAGATGGAAAGTCACAGGGCTCTGATTTGAGTCAAGTGATGGAATGGATGGAAACAAGTGGCAAAACCACACACCTTTGGGTCAACAACATTGACATGGACATCCTGGTACGGCCGCAGGCGGAACACTTGTGCAACTGTCTGGTCCACACTTATCGTTTCTGCCAGAGAATGAGAAAGGACAGCAGAGAAGTCAATGTCCCCAAGAGGTTCCAAGTGGTTTACAGGTACAAAACCAGCACAGTCAGACTGTCATGAAACACAGATTTTAGGCTAAAAAGCCAGGTTTGCTTAAACCATACTCAAGTTACCCAAACAAAAGCAGATTTAGAACTAACTGCCTGTTTGCTGTTAAAATTCTAATCCTTCCCTTGCTAAACAGACAAAGCATTGATTTTCTTATGAAATTAAATACATATGCCAGCCAGTCACAGGTACAGCCCAGCTATGTTACCCTTCCTATGATTTTACTGTGCATAAGTCTCAAGTTTTACCTTTCTGCAAGTCTTCCTTAAGTGACTTCACTTGGAGAAGCAGGGGACTAGCACGGAGAAGAGAAAAAAGGTAGACAAGTTGAGATACCAACAGTCTCTCTGGTAAATCACACACTGAAAACTATTTAGCAACATGGACCACAGGATAAGCTAAAGAGAAACATTAATATTTTCTAGAAAGCTTCGTACACCATCCTCTCCACCTATCTCTCTGTCTTGCTCCTCACACTCTTCATAATTATAAGGTACTCCTGAGGTAAAGATGACACTACAAATGGGAAACTAAGTCACACAAGAACTTCTCAGATCCTCACACAAGTGTACTGCTGCTTTTCAGACAGAGGCTGCAGGATGAACAGGTTCATACAACAAGGCCACAAAATTTTATTTTTGCCTAGGATATACTGTAGGATAGGAGAATAATCCTTAAGTAACAGTAGATCTAGGAAGAGGATACAGGCATTGTCAATTCTATATTCAGGTGTTACTTGGCCTATGGAAGATCAGCAAACTAACACCAAACACAATAAATCCCATAAATTTTAAGGAAGCACTCTTGCTAAAGTTAACCTCTTTACTTCTCTTTAGGCAGAAAAAAATCATGGCAGCATCCTGAAGCAAAGTTATGTCAGCCCTAAGAGCCTCCCACTCTAGAAAGCACTACACATAAACAGATCCTCTCAGTGCTCCAACCTCACTGATATCAGCAAGGAGAATTTACCTGTATTCATCATTGGGATGTGCAATTTCCACAACATCTCCCAGCTTGATTTGAAGAAATACTTTAGGATTCACCACCAGTTCATCATCTACGAGACATAAATGAATGAGGGCAGTGAACAGATATATACTAAACAGGCAGCTACATTTTTCCATACAACAGCAACATAAATATACCAAAGCAAGATGAACACATCAGGAAAAGGCTTTCTATTCCACACATGACAGGGTCCCTACCCAGCCACTTCAGATCAGCCACTCCTGTAGGCACAAACAACTCAAATAACAGAACCTTCACAAAAGAAGTGTTCACAAAAGACTGTGTCTTATTTAGGCAACCAGAATCACCTTCTGTACTTTTCATACAACAAACACCAGCAGGAAAGTAGACAGCTATAGAACCTCAACAAGACTTATCAACGTGCTGTAAATTTAGAAGCAGTGACCAATCCAATCAGTGGCACTGTTATTAGTGCTCAGAAATACATCTATGTGCAGTCATAAATCATTGACATATATGTCACTCATTAGGGTGACTGAAACATCAGATTAAGGGAAAAGTGTTGCAATAAAAAGGGAGGAAGAAAAAATAAAGCAACCTTTTTTTTAGACACAATCTTGATCTCTTCCAATAAAAGTTCATTTATTTTGCTGTATCCTGTTATTAGAAAGAGCTTTCCAAACTCTGGCTGGGAATACTGCTTGTTACATCAAAGTTCCATCTTCACTCTTTTACAACTGCAATTTTACAATAAAACAATTGTTTTCAATTAAGTGAGTGTTGGTCCCACTGTTACGAACTTGGAGATACTGACCACTGCCTCCAAAGCCCTTCTTATGTATGACGAGCTTGTACACCTTGTTGGTTCTCATCTTGAGCTCCAGTTCCTGTCAGACGCTTCGAGCCAAGATGGTTAAAGGCATCTTGCATATCTAACAGAGAAAGGAAAGCAAACACAGATCTCTTGTCAATGCAAAACCACGGTGTATGTTCTGCACGTGAACACAGCACGCTGTCCCGGCCGATTTCACCGCAGCGCGGCAGAGCTGCGCCCAGCACAGGAGGGTGCGGGGCAGCTACAGCTACAGGCACAAGCAGAGAGGAACCAAAAAGTGTTCTTTTCAAATAGACTAAAGGGTTGAGATGCAGATGTGCTTTGCAGAAAGTCAATTACCGAGCTACAGAGACGTGGGGGGAAAAAAAGACCCGTATAACTAAAATCTGTTAAAACAAGCTCCATAACTCGGAACTGACGCGGCTCTGGAAAGAAGCGCCGCTTGGTGCTGTGAGCCAGCAGACCCGCTCCGGGGACGCCACAAAGAGCAGGGCCGGGGCGGAGAGCAAACAAACCCAAGCAGTTACAGCCATTAAGCAGCTATGGAACGGCCGCGTCCCTTCGGCCGCTCGCTTACGGGGAAAGAGAAACGCATCGAGACACCCGAGTTCCTGCCCGGAGCAGCGGCGAGGGGCGCTCGGGCACACGGGCCCGCCAGGGTCCTTACCCGCACGGGGAGCAGTAGCGCAGAGCGAGCACCAGAGCCCCGGGGGAAGGACACCGGGGAGAACGGCGCAGTTCGGGCGCGAAGGGAGCCCGGACACCTTAACGCTCCGTGCCGCTCACAGCCGCCGCGGGCCCAGGCAGCCCCAGGGCAGCGCGGCCGGGGCCGGCCGTGCCACAGCAGAGCAGAGCGCAGCGCGATNCGGTTGTGTAATTACCGAGAGCGGCGATCTCCGGTGCGCCGCCGCAGGGCGGCTGCGGACCCTCGGCGCCGGCCGGTGCGGGGGCTGCTGCCGCGGAGAAGGAGCGGGGCTCGGGGACCGTCGGCGCTGCTGCGGCGCTCGGAACAAAGGGTCGCCCCCGGTCGTGCCTGGCTGGGCTCGGGCGGCACCGCCGGGACGGTGATGCTCTCCCGGGGACGAGTGGCCTCGCGTGTTCCCAGGAGGCTGGTGCGGGTTTCGCCGGTGTCTGTACAGGCTGCTCCTGCTGGAGGAGCACAGACCGGCGCTCGTGTTCTGGTGAACTGAGTGGCTGATGCTCCTCTAAAGGCCTGGCTTAGCCCGTTCCTGCCCGTGAGCCTTCAGGAGCGATTGGACGGCGGCGTTTTCACGTCGGGGTTGTCCCGGTGCCGACAGGAGCGGTGTCAGCTCGGCCGGAGCTCCTGTCCCGAGCTCACAAAGCCGCTGCCGCGCACCGGGCGCTCGGTTCTGGGCCGAAGAGGATCCGGGAGCGGGGCTGGGTCCTGGCACAAGGCATCTCTGTACTGCGGGACGGCACGGAGCGCTCACATCGCAGCAGCTGAGAGGCACAGTCTGCTGGCTGACGGCTTCGACTGAGTTCGTTTGGGGCAGAGAATGTGAAGAAAACTCGGAGCTTTTTTCCAAAGACTAGAAACTCATGAAAATCCCAGGAAATCAAACAGTGCTTTAGTTCTAGTGAAGGAGGAGGATGTCTGATACAAGCCCCAATAATTTGCTTTATAATCTCTTCTCAGGTTATTCAGAAGATGTGGTTAAATCTGCAGGGAGATGTTTGAATGTGAATATGAGGCTTGCGAATATCTATTTGGCTTTACTCTCTTCATTTGTTCATGAAGCTTTTCCTTAGATACTCAAATCTTTCTCAGCTCCTTTCTTAAAGACATATTTGGAAGTATCTTTCTTAAACATATATACTTAAATCTTGAGGAATTAAGCTTTTCCTTTTAATGTAGTCCAGAAGGTGGATTTCAGTGATCCCTGAGGGTCCATTCCAGCTCAGGGTTTTCTATGGTTAATCCAATGTACGTTGATTTACCGTTGCTTTTGTTTTTAGGATAAACTGAAAAGCTCAGGGCAGCTGATCTTCAACAGCCCTGATGCTCTCATCTGGGGTGGAGTCTCTCCTTGATTCTTCTGTGTCTGCTGCAATAGAGGAGTTGTACACTGGACTGGCAGAGAGCATCTCCAGGGAACTCATGGCAGTGCCGGGGCCCAGCCTTGGCTTGGATGCACAGTCGGATGGGCCAGTACCCGTGCTGGCACACAGGGATGGGCCATGGGCTTCTGCCATAGGAAACTTCTGCCAGAAGACAGAGGATTTGGGTGATGTGCTCCAGGTGATTTCTCATGGGCCAGCAAAATCCTTTCCTGAAGAATTACTACAGGCTGGAGACCTTGCAGAGGATGCAAAAAGCAGAAAAAGACACTTTAGGAAACTAGACTGTTCTAGTGATGGATACCAGAAGGAAGATGAAGAGGCACAAGGTGCTGAGGACCACCATGCTGAATGTTGCCCTTTAACTCTGGGGGAAAGTTGGTCAGAACAAGTAAGTGAATGCAGAAATGAATCCCTGCCTGATCATTTGAATTTAGGCTTAGGGTCACTAGGCAGTGGGTTTGGCAGTGGGTTTCCTGGTTCTTTTTTGTGTCTTCTAGTATGGAATCATAAAATGGTTTGGGTGGGAAGGGGGCCTTGAAGGTCATCTTGTTCCAACCCCCTGCCATGGCAGGGACACCTTCCACTAGACCAGGTTGCTCAGAGCCCCATCCAGCCTGGCCTTGGGGGTGTGTGTGTGTGTGAGTATCTGGATTGTTGTTGGTCCAGTGAAAAATTAGACAATAATTCAATAGACCAGCAGTATTTTAAAATACCAATGTTTTCACTTGCCTAAATACTGTTGGAATGGTGTAAGGCAGATATGTAACAGAAAAAGGTGCACAGCTGAGTGCTTTACCTTAATTATTGGGTGTTGCATAATTTTGTGTGTTTAATTCCAAATTTTGATATCTGTTTGATTTATCTGGCATTTTTAAAAAAATTATTATCACATTTGTGAAATTTAAAATGTTAAATTCTTTATAGTCATTCAGTTTTCAAGATGATTTTCACATATTTCTAAATGCAGGTAGTTTGGTTGTGGCATCATGGTTTGGTGGTTTTGCTGGCAGATCTATGTCACCTGTTCCAGGGTTTGTGGTTTTGAGCCCAAGGAATAGTAGAAGGCAAGTTCTAATAGAGACAGAAAATGTACACATCTTCCCAGAAGTCTAGTGGTAGTGGTTTGGGGATGTGAACTAGACATGGAGACTGGATTACTCTTCTCATTCCAATTTTCAACAACTTGCATTTTAAGCCATGTACTTACATTTTAGCTGCCACATCACAAGACTTCATTGCTGCAAAATGCAGCAATGTTTTGGGGATACATCCTTAGTGCTTGTGTGAAGCCCTTGCAATGCAAGGCTGCCTCTGGCCAAGGCTGATGTGTCTGGAGGTTTCTTAGTGAGTTTCTTATTCTGAGCTAACCCAGCTGAGCAGATGCAGTCCCTGAGACATGACACACTTCAGAAAATCTAACCATTTTTCTATCTAACCATAACTAACCATGTCTAACCATATTTCTGTCTTGTTTCAGGAGGACTCTCACTTAAAAGAGCAAGAGGCCAAGTCTTTGAGAACCTATTGCACTGAAATAGCAGGATGTCTGAGGAACACAGGTAGTTATTTTAGCTGTACATCTCTATCCAGCCCCTGCTTCTCTCCCAGTTATTTGTTGTTGATTTAAAATGGATGAGTGATTGTGGGATGGCTCATTTAGAAAGTATTACTCTGTGTAACTATAACAATATCAAAACTTAATGCTTTACTTTCTCCTGGCAGGGTATGTACTTGCCTCAAGACCTTTTCTCTAGAAGATGTTTTTTAATTATTTGTTTCCAAAGCAGAAGAGCNACAGCTAAATTAATTATTAATTTCATTATGATCCTCCATAATTTTCTAGCTCCAAGTACTTTGGTCACTTTTCCTGAATCTAGTAATTATATTCTTTTTCCCTTCCTGCTGTCTTTACCTAAACTTGTGTTTAGCTGATGAATGCCATCTAGTCTTGGTGCTTGCTAGGAAGTAGGGAAAAGATCTGTAGAAGTCTGAGTAAATATGTTCCCTGTAAAGTTTTGAGTATGAAGATATTCTACAGTAACTGTAATTTTTTTTAATTAGCACCTTCTTTGTGATTTTACAGAAAAAAGTTTATGAATAATCCAAATTGCTTGGGCAGATGAGATATGTCTTGTTTTCCTATGGATGAGTTACTGACAGACATGTCTCCAAGGAGGAAGAAATGGAAATGGCCACACAATTGCAGCCTGTTTCTAGGCTGGAGCAGATCAAGTCCTAGCCTGTGTTGAATTTTGGTGTTACAAATAAGCATTATTTTAATGTTGGCCATGGCTTCCTATGTGTTAAATTACAGGACCTGCATTCACCTAGCTTGATATTAGAGGAATAGGAAATGTACAGGACTTGGAATGCTTGCTGCTCATGGGCATGTCTGTATTGAAAAGGATTGGTTTTGTTGCCTTAGCTTTGTGGTAGTTCGTTTTTTCTTCTAAAGATTTGTAGTAAAATTGTTGGCATCAATTCTCACTTTTAAGAACATTTTGGTAACCAGCACTGCAAGGAGTGTTGTGTACAACTACAAAAGGTACTTAATAAGCTGAATGCCTTCTAAATTTAGCATATGGTTCTGATTTGCTTTATTTTTTTCTTATGCAGAAGAAAACCAAGCAAATGTTCAGGTGACAGCTGAAACTCTGCCAAAGCTCACTGAAGAAGTACAAGGTATGAAGGCTGATGGGACTAGGATATTTAGTAAAGCAGGATACAGGAATGACAGAGTGAGTAAAGGTCTTCCACCTGAGAGCAATCAATGCCCAGACGTAGACACAGTCATGGCCAGAGCTGGGGTTTCAGAAACCAGCATCTTAGGGTTTTTAGAGCCTTTAAAAGTCATGGACATTGGAGCAGCTACAGACCATCCACAAAAAACAAGGGACTATAGTGGGTCAAAAGCCCATGCTGCCATGCCATTGAGAACAGGGGGCAATGGTGTATCTGTTTTGGAGGTTAGAGAACAAAAGTTACCCAGACAAAATCCTCTTAATGAATTCAATACGTCATTTGCTAATTGCCAGACTTGTCAGCAGGATGAAGAAAATGATGCTTATGACTTCTGTAAGGGTCCTGTACCTGAACAAAATGAACCTCATGAGTTGTTCTCAGCAGAAAGCTGTAGAACATTCTCCACACAAAGTTCTGAAGTTTTATGTCCGGTTCTGAAAAGCATCTGTTATCTGGACTCTGGAAATATGCCACCAGAAAGCAGTTCTGCAGTTCATAGAATTATCAGTGAAACCCCCCAGAGGTACCTTCCCCAAAACATCAAACATCACACTCTTTATCATCATGGAACTGGGTTTTTAGAAAACCAAACCTCCACATCTGTACCAGTAGAGCAGATCTCAGTAGTAAGGAAAAAAGGATTATCTAGTGCAAAAACTGATCCTAGGGAATTAAGTGCTGCTATAGGAAAATCATACAGCTCTGAATCTGAAGAAGCAGCTGAAGTTTGGAGAAAAATTGCTGCGGGAGATAACGTTGAAATTTGTAGCTGGCCTGAAGCTCAAGAGGCTGCTAATTCTAAGCAGTGTCATTCTCCAGTTTTTAGTTCTGTTGCTTCGTCTCCTGAGGGGTTCTCAAAAGAAAAATTTAAAATATTCCCATCAGAAGGTGATAAGTTGAAAAAGGACCAGTGGCAATTCTCTGTCAGTGACCCATGCAAGAATGATATAAAAGAAAATAGTTTGTGGGTGGAAACGAGTAACATTGTTTCCCATGAAACTGGGCAGAGAGACACATGCTTTTATAGTACTGGCAACAAAATCCCTCCTCTCAGTAACCACAGCTGTCTTCACCTTAGTACCAAGCTAGAAAAAGATTCACCCAAGGCACAACTGCTTGAAAAGGAATCCGAGAGCAATACAACATCAGAAGAGTTGGCTGGTGGTTTAGTTGGAGCTACAGAAGCTGGTAGTAATGACAGTTTATCCACTGGGAAGAAAACAAGTTTGTTTTATACACTAAATGTAACTCTACCTCCTGTTTTACAAAAATCAAGAGAACCTCATTGTAATGAGTGTCTTCCTTGTACTAACAGTGAAGTTTCATGCAGGAACAAGGCTTGGGATATTTGGTCTAGAAAAGAATTAAGTGGTGCTTCTGGAACAGCAGTGGAACAAGTTGCCGAAGTTTTGCTTCATAAAGACAAATTCAAGTCTTCTGTAAATTCCATGACTTTTGATAACCCTAATACAGCAAGCAGAGTATCCCAAATGAATATAAAATCTTCTGCAGGAAATACGGAGAGAGTGATTGCTGGTTTAGAAAATGAACATTGTCACACGTGGCTTTGTAATAATAAGAGTATAAAAAACCAGTGTACAGCTGCCAGTACTTCCTGTATTTTATCAGGGAGTACACATGTGGATGAAGTTTTCCTGAACAGTCATTCTTTTGGTGTTGAAGTTGATAAGATTGAAGAAAATGATAATTTGGAAGGAGTGTCTTCATCAGGATATAACAGTAAAGAGGCAATCATCTTTCCAAAAGCACACGCTCCTTTGGCACGTGGATCTCTTCTTTGTGAAGATGACTGGGGCAACAGAGGTACAGCTCTGCATGGGATAAATGATACTCCCACAGGAAAAACCATGTTCTGCTCAGCACATACTGCAGAGAAGTCTACTGCTACCTTGGCAAGAGATGAGGTTTCAAATAAGAATATGGAGGTTGTGAAACAATTTGATCTTTGTAAAGCAATGGGCAGCGAAATGAATTGTGACAGAGATGAGGCAAAAGAACGCATTGGCACGTGTGCTTCCCAGACAGATGAATTTGATAAAACAAGAGCTGTGGATTCCCCAAATGCTCCTGAAGGCAATAAGAGAAACAGGACTAGTGAACAGCTATTAGTCAGATATTTGAACAAAAACACCTGTGCTCATAATTTTGGATTTTACAACTCTCTGTTAGGCCCACAGAAGAGAGAACTTGACTCACGTGAGCAGGAAGAAATGCCATTGCTTACAGCTGATCCCTCCGAGTGCAGCGCTTCAAGCTGTGATCCACAGCCAGCACTCGACAACCTGAACCTTCCAACACAACTTGCTGGCCAAACAGAAGAGACCCTTTGTCCACTGGGAAATCAGTTTCATCCATGTCAGAGTGAGCCTGATGTCCCAGTGCTGGGCAGTGAGCAACTTTTAGAAAGTGTAACCAACCAACCAAACACTGGCTCGCAAACCATAAGTGGTTCTGTGGAAAGAGACAAAACTGATCCTCATCACAGTGAAGAGGTTCTGCGAAAAACAGGTGGTGACCTGCCTCTGTTAGACCATAAATGTGCAAGAGAACCCAGGTTTAAAGGAGCTGTACAAGAGAATGTAATGGGTTTGGACTCTTTGATTGGTGTGAAAAATGAAGATTCTTCAGGATACATGGACTCCATAAATGATCTAATTGAAGAGAAGACAATCAGACTACAAGAACATGAGAACAGATGTGAAAGAAACAAAGGAGCTCTTGAAGAAAACTTTTCTGATGACAAACCACAGTGCTCACAGCAGGCTCATTTTATCCAATGTGCAAAAGAGAAAGCAGAGCTGGTGTTTGCAGGAAACAAAATGCAGCAATCTTTGCCAAAGATAAAGTGGTTGGTGGAGAACCAGGAAAATACAATTAGTGCTCAATTTCTGCCTATTTCATCAATGCATGAGAGTCTTTCATACAAGCCAGAAAACAGGACTGTGCTTTCAGATACTGAAAGCAGAGAAAGTCTGAGTATAAATCCTATCTTAAATAACTCTCACCCACAGTTAACTATTGAGCCTGGTAAAGAAGCTCATGCTCAAAGGGGCATTGGTCCATCTCATTTTGGAAAGTTTGACATCCAAGAATCTTGTGTTGAGATTCAGGCAGATTCAGAAACTCTGTCAGCTCTGAACTCTCACATCTCTTTGCCTGAGAAAGAAAAGCTGTGTATGTCACCTGAGAATACACAAAGAGATAATTATGATTCATCTTCAGCTGAAGTTTTTAGCAAAGATACTTCAATGACAAAAATTCTTTCTGTAACAATTTCTGTTAAGAAAAAATCCAGCGATATTGAGGTTCCATCTTCAGGGAATGAATCAGCAGCTGGCTCTCTGAATGGTGCCAAAAGCTCAAGAGTTTGTGCCCACAGCAAAGAAAGTCTGAAAGGTGAGGGGCTTTGCACACCAACCGTGAAAGACATGGACATGAGCTCACCAAAAAGTCCTCCTGGTCAAGAGAAATTTAAGAATATCTGTGTACAAGAGATGATAGGAAAAGAGGTAGCCCCTAGAGGAAGGTTGCCCAAACACTGTCCGTGGGCCTTGTTGGAAGATTCTAA
>VYZP01012393.1:0-18164 GCA_013400635.1 Hypocryptadius cinnamomeus
ACATAAAAACCACAGGGGTGCAGGATATCTGTGCAGCGCAAACAATTGTGCACGGTGTGGGATAAATGCAAATGCGGGCCCACTTATCCCTAAAAACGAGGGAGCTTACAAGTTAACTGAAGTAGTAGTGGATAGAAAAAATAACTTCCCAAGTTATGTAGTTCCTCTCATTCCCAACCAACCACAAAGCTAAAACCTATGCTTAGAGGAATATTATGAATGCCTTTGAGGTACAGTTGCTCCAAAGGTGTCTCCCCAAGCACACAAAATGGATCCAAGCTCAGGGACACAAAGAGCAGAGAACACAGCCACAAGCAAGGAATGGGCAAGCATCAAGGACATAGTGTTTCATGCAGAAAAACTGAACTCAGACACCTGTTTAAAGTGGGTCATCTACAACAGGAGGCTCATCAAGGATATGCAAGTCCAGAGAAATTAATTTTAGACACTGAGCCCATATCAGTTCATCAGCCTCACAGAATGAGTCCAGCACTTCTGAGAAGAACTGGAAATCTGTGACCTGCCCAGAAATAATAAGGTAATTGTAGTTTCTTATTAGAAGGCTCACAGGGAGCTTAGTATGACTGAGAAATCTGGCCCTAAGCAAACGGAAGGCTGAACATCTCTGCCAATGCTACTCTGTTAATGGATCAAATGTTCTGACCAAATTTTCAAAGTCCTGCATCAGAAACGTTTAACTAAATGCAGCTTAGCTTTCTGAGTTTTCTATTTCACCTCTGAAAAGGTGGTTTACAATTATTCAAGGCTATTGTTATCCTACAAAAGAGAAAGGGATGGATGTGATACGTAACACTTTAAAGTCTACTATTGCTCTCCAAATCAATACTGCAGCAATTCAACATTTATATTCCCAAGGCATTTGTTTATCAAATCAATTGCTAAACTCGAGAAGCGCAATAGCCTCACACAAGTTTGATGAGGAAAGCACCAGGTTCAGAGCAAGACTAAGACAGTACTCAGTTAGACATGCTGAATTAAGTTAGCCTGGATGCAGACTGAGACTCCTCAATCTGATGAGCAGTTAAACAAACTTTCAATGAAGACACGGAAGAGATCACAGAGGAAAGTGAATACAGTAAGTAAGCATGGTGTAGCAAACACTACTTCTTTCCAGTGGGACAGTGACTGAACAGAAAGACTGGTGAATCACAATGAAGAAAAACTTCTCCCTCCTTATAGGTCTGATTAATATTATTTGGAAAACGGCTTGTCACAGAACTTTAAAATTTATTCAGTCTTTGAGTGAGGTAGCATATATGGTGGTGACAAGTGACAATTATGACCTTATAACAACAATCCTGAGTTGCCAGATTTTTGTTCCCCATCTCCTGCATAACACAAGCACTTAGGGAATTCACTTTGCTTTGGTTAATAGAAGCAAGTGAAATACTGAAAGTAAAATTCCATCAGAAAAGAGAAGAAAATGAGAAAACAATCAGGGATAGGGAAAGGAGGTGCCAGCACTCTGCCAGCATTGAACCATCTCAGTCCCTTGCTCAGTACAAACTTCGATTCACTTGGGTAAATCTCTAGCTTTGACTCCTCAGTCATTTAAATGGAGAGGAAGAATGGCAGAAAATACAGTATTGTATTCATTTCTCCTCTAGCTGTACTGAGGGCAACCAAAAAAAACTCCCATGTATTCCTGAAAACCAAAAGAAAGTTAAAATCTTTTGGTTTCATTCCATGAGGTTGCCTGGGGAGGGGGGAAGTGTTTTGCTACCAGTGAGCAGCCATTGTCACACTGACTGCTGTGATAAACCAATTCTCATGTCTTTATCTCCCAGGTTCCCCACCTCTGAAATGCTAAATATTGCTGTCGGCACAAGGAGGCACTCACTTTTTTCAGTTCAGTGCGAACTGTTTCAGAGATGAGAGATACTCTGTATTCTTCTGCAAGCTGTTTGCTTCATTATTCCTGCTTTAAAATAGAGGTCATTCTGACTGAATGTCCCTAATCGCTCCTTTTTTCATTATATGCATCTCATAAACAGCTTAGAACAGCCAATTGTAGGAAGAAGAGCCATGCCAAGAGAAAGGTGCTCTTCCCTAAATTGAGGCTGAATTAACCTCAGTTACTAAATTTCAATGTGCCAACTTACCATCCTATGAATAATCATTTCTGTGTCCTGGAGAAACCAAGATAATTAAGCTGAATTATAACTGATGCGATTAAATACAGGATAAACAAATACTGGGAAAATATCAGCAACTTTCTTTAAAAGTGACAGAAGCTACAGAGCCTCTTCCAGGACTTCTGAGCTTACAATCAGGAGTTCAAGCTAAGCTGCTTACATTGGCCACAATGTACTTCTGAAAGAAAAGAAGATAGTTAATCGCTTGAGAATAAAACATTGCCCTGGTTTTTTTTCCCCTCCTTCTTTCATGTGATTAAACAAAGGATTTCAGGGTCAAAAGCCAGTATTACTAGTTCATCCTGTACACTTTTCAAGCATAAAAACTGAAGAGAAGCCTTTGACAGTATCAAGTTAATCATCAAAAAGCAAGACCATGATTGAATAAAGTCCTGCAGTCAGACAGCTGAAGTAAAACAGGTAGTAATTGTCTGAAACAGCTTAATGGCATTCTAGATTTCTGTTAAATTAATTATGCCATCAACACTCAAAATACTTAAATTTTGAGTGATGATGGAAAAACTGTTAAAAAACAGTTTTGCACAGACAATGTCGCTCTGTTCCTTTAACCCCCACTCCCCTACTCATCACTTCACACAACAGCCAGACTCTTCTCTCCTTTCTTTCACCCCAGTTTTATCTCATCACAGTTACAATTTTGGAGCAAAATTGCTCCAAATGCAAAAAAATGAGTTTCAAGATTTGTAATTTCTCTGCAGACAAGGAGATGCAGGCCCATGTCAAACCCAAACTAATCCTAACTCCAGATCTATCAAATACTTCAATGCCAAAATGAGGATAAAATATATAACAATTTTTTGTACACCTAAAGCTCCAATTAAACATTCTCAGATATCAATTTTTAATACTCCAAACCTTTGATGCCTTAGTTACATTTCACAGCCTTCTGCTGCAACCACAGGGTAGAATTCTGAATAAACTTAACTGCCCTCACCCTCTGAACAACAGCAACCTGTCCTTCTCTCCAGCCCAAGAAAAAGAAGTCCATCTGTTTGCATCAGTCCCCTCCTCATAGCACTGAGGAAGAGCTTCACTACAACACAACATTTTCACTCACAAACTTAACAAAACTTCTTTTATTTTGAAGCTCACAAACAAAAAAAAACCCAAACCTTATGACAGTCTTCATGAAAACAAGCAGAAGAAATGGGAGATCAGTTCTTTTTCTGCAGAAGGTAGGATAATTTCTCTTTCCTTACATTATATCTCAGAGCTCTGTAAAGTTTTCAAAATCACCTATTTAGAAGAATAAAAGAAATTTGCAGATCCTCAGTTTCCTCTCCTGTGGGCACAAAGGATTAGAGAGGTTTTTTTATAAGGCACAGGGACAATTTTCATTTATCTTTTCTGCTACTTCTCACACATATTTCAAATGGTACAGTGAGACAGGTGCTAGCAGAGTCCAGTATTGTTATGCTGCTCTCAAGATTAATAACTCAGTTCTGCATGCAGCTAATGACTGTGTCAACTGGCATTTGCCTGAGCAGCAATGGAAGTGTGCAGCACAAATATAAGTTTTAATTTACGTAATTTACTGGAATGATTTTTCTCCAAGTATCTGAAACTGTTAAAGATAAAACCAATTATAAAGTAATTAATGTAATCATTACAAGACTACAGGAAAGTCACTGATTCTAAAGCACTACTGCATGTAGGCAAGACAAGTAATATGCAGGTTGGACCCTGGATATTCATGCAGTTGTTGCCACAGTAAAACTTGTAGAAGTTGTTGTTGCACAAGGCTTCTTCCAAGACGTACAGATCTTGCACTAAAAAAACCCCAAACCTAGAAAAAGAGACTGCACAGGAGATTAGCATACCTCTACCTTCCTTTATTTTGATTTTGTCTGTACAACTAGTTTTTGTATCCCCTGCCTGACAGGCAGATTAGTTTCTGACTAAAAGATTTCTATTATCACCACTCAACTCTGTGCACTGACTAGTAAGCATCAAGGTGATTCAACTTCTTCAAGTAAAAATCACCACTACACTTTAACCTGAACACATACCAAGCGTAAGTCACAGAAATAACTCAAGCATCTTAGCTAAATTTAAAAAAGCCTAACAAACTCAGAGCTCAAATAAACAGACTTTGCATGATGAATCTCAGCCCACGAGGTTAAAATACTTGAACAGTCCCTATAAGATATATAACAGGCAACTCTTCATCAGCTGAGCCCCAGTTCAGCAGTTGCTGAGGGTTGAAAACACAAAATGGAGCTTAACCTATAAAATATAATTATTTTTTACTGTGAACTGCAAATTGAAAATGCATTGCCTTGAAGTGATCCCAAAACGCACTATTTTAAGCTATCTGTGATGTCATATGGGTGTACACGATTTCTGGCACCAATCTCAAAAGCATGAAGTACATGAAATCCTGAAAAGGTGGCAGACTCAACTTACTACCTTTAAAATTTATTTATGCACAAGGTATTCACTAAAGCCTAAGTAGCAAATACATTTGGCACAGAAAGTAAGAATTGCATCACTTTCCTTTTTCTTCTGCAGTTCACTTCTAACAAGAGCAACTGCTCTGACAATGTGCAGTATCAATAGAAGATGACACTGAATTCTTTCTTTCTTCTATCCCTGTTGGAAAGCTGGCTATTCAGAAATGAGATAAGAAAACACAGAATGGCTTGGTTTGGAAGGGACCTGAAAGATCATTCAGTTTCAACTCCCTGCCGTGGGCAGGGACATCTTCCACTAGACCAGGTTGCTCAGAGCTTCACCCAGCCTGACCTTCAACACTTTCAGGGATACAGCATTCACAACCTCTCTGGGCAACTTGTTCCAGAGCTTCACTGCCGTCAGGATAGAGAATTTTTGGCTAATATGTTATCTAAATCTACTCTCTTTCATTGTAAAGCCATTTCCCCTTTTCCTTTCAATCCAAACCCTTGTAAAAAGTCTCTCTCCATCTTTCTTGCAGATTCCCTTCCGGTACTGGAAGGCCACAATTAGTTCACTCCAAAGCCTTTTTTTCTCCAGGGTGAAAAACGCCCCATCCCTCTAATAATCTTGGTGGCCTCCTCTAGGCTTACTCCAGCAGGTCCCTGCGGTTCCCGTGCTGGGAGCCCAGAGCTGGGTGCAGTGCTCCAGGTGGGTCTGAGCAGAGCAGAGCAGAGGGGCAGAATCCCCTCCCTGCCCTGCTGCCCACGGGGCTCTGGGTGCAGCCCAGGACACGTAACACACAACTTAAACATTAAGGCCTTTTGAGGATTTCAGGATTGTTGTATGCTGTCACACAATGGGAAAAAATATAACAATGGAAATGGTTTTACCCCCATACATTTCTTAACACTGATTCTTTAACTTTTATGACAGCCAAGATTATGGTTTGGTTAAAAGCAGATATTACCTCTAAAAGCTGACTGTTAAAAAAGAAACATAAATTGTAGCTGACTACTTCGTTAGTTCATAAGGCACTACCTTTGTTTGCCTGCAATATCATAAACATACTATCACCAGAAATAATTCTGTCACTTTGGAATGAGTAACATCAGACAGGGAGTTTAAATTGACAAGTCTATTAGAGCAGACTTAGCTAATCTAAGCGATGCAAGGAAGTTACGCTCTTTTTTACAGTGTCCAGGTACAGCCAGTCTTTTTCTGTCTCATTCTGCATGACTCTGAAGAAAGATACAAGAGGCAAAAAGTAAGAGGTTGAAAGAAAATAAGCGGACCACACAAAGCACACACACAGCATGTTCCCAAGGATCTCCTATCTTCCCTCAACACTTAGAACTACTGCACGCAGATGTAATTTCATCCATATGTTATTTCATCCATAAAAGAAACCTGGAAGACAATAGGCAAGAACAACTTCCTCATTCTTCACAGTCAAATCTAAACTAATTTCTCTTGTCTAGCCCAGTAGTCATCAGAAGGAATGAAAATTCAGGAAGCTATTTGAAATTGACACCAATATAAACATCACCTTTAGACACTCCTGTTTTTTTCCAATCCAGGGTTATTTTCTATTAAGTAGATATATATTTTAACTTGATGAATAATAAAATGGAGCACCATTCATATTAATTCTTATGGCTTCCCCTTTATCTTCCCAGGATCACAGAAGACTGAGTAACTCCCTCATCAGCTTTCTCATGATTTTCCCCTGTTACCATTTTGCACTACCTTAGGCCAGCAAGCAAGAAGCACACTTCACGTCTATGACCAGAAATATAGGGATGTCAAGTTGTTCTTTGCTTCTTTAATTTACCAATCGATATTACACAGCAGTAAAACTTCACCAGCAGTCATGACTGGGGATTAAAAATTCCTACATTCCTCCTTTCATTTCCCATTTCTGGAAAGGAACCAACTTCTCTTAAACCACTGACCTGTGAAAGACAGAAACACATTCCTGGGTATTCTGCAGCTCTATTTGTACATAACTCGGGCCTTAGGTCATGTAAGTGATTACTGATTCATCCCTACCAATACTGTGCCTTTCTAAAGTTTGGTGCAGAATCAGATTCAAGCCCTCAAATATCAGAAAACTAAAACAAAATCGATACATTCTTGGTGTAAAATAAATCAAGGAAATTATTTTACTAAATAAAGGAACCAATTTCATAATTATGAGATGCCAACTACCCTCTAGATATAGTCTTCCAGCATAGTGTACTAGTTTGTTTTCACAAAAGACATGATCCTGAGTATCACTGCACCAATATTCAAGCTATGTTTACTTCCACTATAAAAATCTTGCTCTTGATGCCCTGTACTTCACTTTCAGCATAACTAAATAAAACTCTTTAAATAATCTGCTAACAACCACAGAAAATCTAGAAATCCTAAATTTAAACCTAGATGGGAGGACTAGATGGGAGTTACTTTATGTTGAAGACAGAACTTGCATGGAGTGAGAACATTTTATTAAAAATAATGCTGACTGCAAAACTTTTTATCCCAGAACTCCTCAAGAATTCAAGTTTCAAAGTCACTGGACAGTTCTGGCTGGAGAAAAATTGAGGGGTAGAAAGGATCAATGGCATGAAAACCATATCCCAGTAGTCATAAGGAGGATTTAACTTTTCAGAAAGGAACACAGATGGGTGATTCCTGTGGTGTTTTGATTGAGATGCTCTTGTTTTGCATTATCTTTTCTTACAGAATTTTAAAAAGCCTGGCAGAAGGAAAGGCACACACCACTGGAAAATAGTTGCTTAAAAAGATTCAGAAAGCAAATAGGCAGAAATCCAGCAAAATTAGTACCATTCAGTCCACATGCTCGTTCCTTTTCCATTGGGATGGCCCGTCTTCTCCTTAATGCACTTTGAAGGTTATTTGCACCATAGATAATATGGGGATGGGGTGTTCCCTCCTTCTGTGGATGCTTTTTAATAGGCTCAATGAAGTAATCCCCATGGGGCAGATGGAAATATCCAGTCTGAAAATAAGCACAAAATAGTTAATCTCTTCTGTTCAGTACTAGAAGACAAAAATAAATATACACTTCATACCACCAACCCCAAGCTTTTCTCACAAGCCATTCATTACTCTGGAGATATAGGAACACAACAGGTTTTCAGTATTTATTCTGCTGCATACTTCTAGGCTGTTTCATACCTCACAGTCATTACAGTCCAAAGTGAAACAGAAAAAATATCTCCTTCCTAATAACCAGAAACTGAGTCAAAGACTCTCGTATTTTTACAAAGCCAGTAAAAGGTCAAAAGCTGATTTGAAAAACATGATGCACGAGGAAGAGCTGCACCTTGTTCTTCCAGTGTTTTGCATCCATTCCCCGGAGATCAAGACTGGAATAGAAGCTGTTTCATAAGTGCAAATCAAAATTCTGTACCCAGCTGCAGTCCCACAATCAATTATCCAACCCATCAGACAGGCTAGACTGTGTGGTCCAAGTTTGTCTCAGACCATAAACCCCCACTGGCCCCCAGGCCAACACTACAATGGAAGCAATAAGAAGTTTTTTGTGAATTAGTAAGCCATTAAGAACATCCAGTAGATCAGCTAAAAAGGCTGCAACATTTCACATGCTGAAACTTCTGTATCAGCCTCCCTGCTTCGCCTAAGCTACAGGGCCCTTGGTACCCATCTGGACTGCACAGGATCCTTTCACACCTCACTCTGCCATGATCCAGGACACACTTCCAACCAGGCATGGCCTTGGTCCATTGTGCCTCAGCACTTTGGCAGGGACTGAAAACATTGCAAAACCACTGTACTGTCCTTCCAGATCAAGATATATGGAGCAGTATTAAACCTAAAAGCAGAGGATCTACTGACAACCCAGACCACTCTGGGGATGGGACAGGAGGCTGGGATATTCCAGTCTTATGGCTGTGTTTCCTCTTCACTTTCTTGCTGTGGTCAGTGCACCCCTCTTAGCCTGTTCTGGAAGAGGGAAAAAAATGCAGTAACAGTCTGTTCCTGCAGCTGCTGTATTGAAATAGAATGGCAGACAAATTTTCAAACCTTTTAAAATATTCCAAAGCCTTAGAGATTATCTGGATGGTTGGGAAATCCAGTATGAGGTTAAGGATATGAAAGAAATAATATGAATGGAAAAAAAGCACTCTCATAAAACTATAAAATAATCATGTTTTATAACCATTATAATCAAAATAATCATTATTTTATAATCATTATAAAATAACTGTCTCTCATAGGAGACAAGGGAGAGCTCAGTGAGATACCTTCTGCCTCCACACATATTGCCACAGGGCCAATACATCCCACAGCAAACTTGTGCAAACAAATAACTGTGACTGTCATTTCACAGTTTACCCAACAGTTCTAAAGACCAGAAACTCTTGCTTTCCAATGGAAGTCAAAATTTTAAAGCCAGAGGTTGCTGTTGGCTTGAAGCTGTGTTTATACCCCTAATGTATCAAAGGTTCAGTACTCATAGTCACATGTGTTTGTTCATCTGCAATTACAGCTACTGCCTGTATGGGTTTTGCTTAATTTTTAAGAAAAAAGAGATTGAGACTTCTGATTATTAAACAACATACAAAAAATTGCTTATGTTTCTTATTAAATGCTTATGTTTCTTTTTAAACCATAAATCAAGGCACAGGATCAGAGCCACACACAGAAGCAGACACGTTTTATCCACGCTCATGCTGGACAAAACTTTCAGGCAAGAGTGAATCCATACAGCAAGAATGCATCTACAGTGGTCATACCAGGAAATCTGTGATGTGGCTTTCCTCATGCTAATCAGGGAATCAATACACCTTCACAAATCCTTGCCCATTCCTTCTCATTCCACAGGGTTCAATCTTGCCTGGATATTTGTCATTTGTGACTGGATTATTTGATTATTTTATTGGGTTTTAAGCCAGTTGGGAGCAGGAAGAACTAGCCATCTTCATTTGCAGACCCTGATTTTTGAATGCAAGTGGCAATAGTTGCTGGATTATTGTGTCAATGTCTGTCTGCAACAAGAAAGGCCAGACAGTCCTATAAAAGGTGGAGTAAGCCTATCAGTGGTAACCTCAAGCTCCCCCACCAATGCCTGCATGTTAAAATTCAGCTGTCTATTCAAGCTGTATGGAGCAAGGAAAAAAGCGAAACTTCACTATATGAATGTGACTGTAAAAGCCCATCTCCAGCACATCGAGGCATTCCAAAAACTTTCAGAGACTTCCAGCACTTACTGAACCCTCGCTCTGCATTTGCACTTTCACCCTGCACAGGCTATCCACCAATAAATTAAATGCTGACACTAACTGAGACCAAAGAAAAAAAAGACCAATCTTCACATTAAACTTACTTCAAAGCACTGAGGATTGGCAAAATTCCCTTTGCTGATTAAATACATCTTTAGTTTTACTCTTCATAGCTGTTCTTTTCTGACTCACAAACAGCAAGAATTTTTCATTTAAAGTCCATCAGATTTCAAGCTATGTAAATACAATATAAGCTTTTTCTGAGCTTCACCTGCTTTTGAGTGCATTCACACAGCCCAAGAACACACAAAGGAGGGCAGTTATGAAAGCCTCATCAGAAAAAAGCCATTCATATTTACATTAATGAAAGGGTTTAGTTATCACCACAGAAGAAAAATCACTGCAGAGAAGCTTTCCTCATTTGAACTTCCTTATGAAAAGCTACCATATAATACAGCAACAGACACAGTCAGAAAATAGGGGTGGGGTGTGTGTGTGCGTGTGTGTGTGTGTTTGTCTGGGGGTATGTGTTTCCCTTAAAGCTGACAGGTGAAAATCTACAAATATACCACAGTATTTTTTAAAAACTGTTGTTCTCCCCTCCTTCGGTCACCACTCTTCGCCCTCAGATTCTGACATGCTGTGGCTGCAAATGTTTACCATACTGTATTTGGGAGTGCTGCTACATCACTTCATGGGATTTTTAATTCATGTGCCTCATTATTTTGACACAAACAGCTCCCTGAACATATCACATCTCCTACATTGCATGTCACTTGCCAAAAGGACACTGATGATCCTGGAACACCTCTGACTAAAAAGCTTTCAACCAACTGTTTTGATTTTCAGCAGAATCTGGATTTTCCTGTGGAAAGCACATAGTTTTCACATATTTCTTTCGGTCAAAAGCTCAGGAGTTTGTCAAAATATGTCTTCTGGCATATTTTTTTTCAATCAGTTCCACGTGGGAAGCTGAAGCTGAGTCCTGTGGGAAGGGAAAGAGCAGCTTTACTCTTGGCTATGGTTTTGAAATTGCAATACTACACCAGACAGGAGGGTCTAGAATTAGTGGGTGTTTGTTAGGAGAAAAAAGGAGGGAAAAAACAACAATCTGTAGTCGAAAATTACAATAACAGTATGTCGACAATAATGTAAAAAAAATTACATCTGTAGTGAGAACAGTGAGTAGCTCCATGAAACTAAACAGTATTTCTGACAACAAATTTCAAACAATAATTTTGACAACAGCACAGTGGCAGAATCTGAAAATATTGCGACTTTTAGAAGCAACATGGAAGAATAGGACAAGATTCGGATTTCACCTTTAGGTACTTTGCTCCAGGTGCTTATTATAACTGTAATACATGGTAAGAGAAACTAGGTTTGAATAAAAGAATTAAAGAAAAAATAGTGACATATGAAACATGGATTACCAGAGAACTGCAACTGCAAATAATCTAAATTGAGCTGGTGAAGTAAATGATCTGTTAACATTACACACGCTAAATTTATTTTAGCTAATCAGTTAGTTCCTTTCTGTATGTCCCTTTTTTCCCAGGGATCTTTCTTTTTGAATTACTCATCTGTTCTACTTCAGCCAAAAGAAAAACCTAGCATCCAGATGAGATTTTTCACTACATCCTCAGACCGAGCTAGACAAAAATACACCTGCCATGATGTTGCTGAGAACAGAAAGAGCTTGGGGTATTTAGGTACTGAGTAATTTGATGAAAGATTTTATGAACACCACACACTCTAACTCTTACACATTTCTACCTATGCTTTTAGCACAACTTAGTGAAGAAAGTGTTGTGATACTGAAACACAGGTTTGTGGTTTAACATGGCTTCGGTTTGAAATAAAAATAGCTTATTTTTATGACAAAGTAAGTGAAAGAACAGAATACTATAATTCCATGAGATTTTACATACTTTTGTCACACTTCCTATAATATTTTAGGAACTGACAGAAAACTGGCCAGAGGTGCAGAGTTATGCCCTGAACAGTGTGAACTCAGAAAGCTCAGACACAGAGGATGGGGAGAAAAATAGCCAAATTTACAGCAAGATGGGCTTTTGTGGAAGAAAATAAGGTATCTGGAGAGGAAGAATTGTCTGACATCCTCCAGTTCCCAGGTTCTTAAGGGACCTATCAGTTCTGGATACTTCAGAGTGAGGGGTCTTTCTGGCTGGGAGCATATCCTCAGCCAAGGAGAGAAATCACGTCTCTAGGGCTATGTCTGACAGCTACCATACAACTACTTAAGATACACAACCACTCAGAGAGACCTGGTAGAGAATCAATTCTCTGGGTTATAGCACCAGCTTGATGGTGACCACACTCAACTTCATTTTTTCTATTCACTCTTTCTGGATGAAGGTTATCTAGGATAAGTCTTAAGAAGCTAAGACATTAAAATCCCCCACCTGTTATAAAAACATGTAAGAGAAGCAAACAATCCAAAATATGCATTCATTTGCCCCTCTGCTGTGACACAGATACAGTTCATTAAATAATTCTGAGTCAGGTGTCACTTCTACAGACCTTGAACTCACTCTAAGCTTTGCATCTCACACAGAATCTGAAGCAGCCTAGGTACATTCATTTCATTCATTCATTTCAGGAAATCCTCTGTGAAATTAATCTTCTGTAGAGACTGCAGCACGCTCACTTGAAAATGTACAACTTGGAGCACATAATTTTAAAAGACATCTTTGTTCATGCTTCATTCAGGTCATGGCTTCCTCCACTACCACCTTTATTGTCCATCCTAGAAACATTTATTATTTCTTCTATTTTGTGATTTTCCTTAAGAATAAACCGTTTAGGTATCTTATTCCTACATTTACTTTTACATACCCTGTTGCTGCAGCTATATTTGCATGGTAGAAATATCCCACCTTCTCTTCTCATTACAGAAGATCCACAAATGATGATAATTGCCTGGCCATTAAGTTTCTTTGAGCCTTGTTAGGTAGCATCTCTGCAGCTTTGAAATCCAGCAGTTCATTAAGAACATGAAGCTCCTACATGTCTAACCATGCCCAGCAGCAGTCACTTCACGTTGTCCAGCTCCTTTCCACATTCTCACTTTATACCTTTTGAAATATGTCCCACTGGATCCACACAAGCCAAAACTGTCCTTCTTTGCTGCACTTAAAGCTCAGACACACAATTAAATTCCAACAGGGTAAAACTTTTTTGCCCACTAGAGTGCTAGCAACTGGACATTTTTATGGTCTTGAAATAGAGTAAAGATAGTATTTAATAAATTTTACACAGCCCTCAGTGCTGAAACAAGGTGTGTTTGCCACACGCTAAGCATGCAGCAGGTAGATGGCATGGCACAGTTGATTAAAAATTCATTAACTCAATCCCAATTTCAACCCTTCTTCCATTTACCAGTGTGATTTTTCACACTGCAGCTGAGACAGACCACCAAGGACTGCCTGAAGTCCAGAGCACTCTGAAGATCTGAGGCTCCTTCTGTCAGTATTTCCTTGTTGCTCAACTGCTGCTGAGTCCCCTGGGTGTTGGAGGAAGACAAGGTCACAGTTCTTTGGGCTGCCTGGTCTGTCCAAAGGCACTGAGGTGACATCCCACCAGCACAGCCTGGGTGCATGGTGCCTTGCCAGCACTCTGAGCCACACAGCAAGCCACATCAGCTGAAGATGTTACCTTGAGAATTAAATATGCACAGATGAGTTTCCTCCTGCAAAAGTCAGGTAGGTCACACTTGCACTGCATCAAGCAAGGACTATGAGAAAGTAATAAGGTCTCAAGCTCTACCTCAGGGTGAATATAATAGCAAGCTAAATATAAATTTGAAAATCAATCAGCTTTGCTATTCATCTTGAAGGACACTCTTTGGTGAACAACAGCACACCTTTTATGAGTTTTTTACTGTTCCCCATATTTATACTTTGCCCTTTACCCTCCTCCCCTGTTTTTATATTGGAAGCTTTAATGGTAACTAGTGGGGGGAAAAGTAATAAAAACCCCACTGCTTTTTCAAGAGCAAGAAGCTTACTTTGACTTTAGTCCCAAGAGGATGAGATTATCATGTTTTGACTTCATTTGGGATCAAAAAACAACTCAGGCAAATGTTTCTGCTCTGAGACAAAACAAAGAGATTGCCCAATTCCTCCAAAGACAATTTGTGAGAGTAAGAAAGAGCAACAGCTGTTTTCTTCATGGAAAATACTCTTGAAATATCTCACTCTAATTTTTCTAATCAAATTTGTTCAGAAAACACTGTATCCAGAGGGCTCACATGGTACTAACTGGGGATTTTTATCTCGTTAATATTAAAACTGCCTTTCATGAAAATGCAAATAAAAATAGTTTGTACTTCTCAGCATTTGAAATCCCCTCTGACACTCTGAACGAGAAGTGCTGAAGCTTTGATTTGGAAGCCAGTACATTTCACAGTTTGCAAAACAGGTTACGTTTGATGATTTAAAGCCTATCTAACGTTGGGTAGTGAAGATTTAACACCAGATTGTTAAGAGGTTCCATGCCCAAAAGTGGTTTCTATAAAGAATGAAAAGACAGGCAAGAGGATTCACAAAGTAGACATGATCTCTAATCACAGAGACAGAAAGCACCACAGTTGTTTTGGCTTCCTGCTCACTTATATTCTAAAACTAATTTCAAGCCAGTGAGCATGACACTGTTAATACTGCAGAGTTCAAACTTTATTAGAGAATAACTAAATGCAAACATGTGATCAAATGACAAGTGGCTTTGTTTCTATTGACAAGTATTGTTTGCATTACTGTGACCTACAGGACCCCCAGTCAACAGCCAGAAAGCAGAGATACAAATGATGACAGCTGCCACAACGTGTGTGCATGGATGGAAGAAAGCACAATTATCCCATTTTCCAGTGGATGAAAGTCTGTCAGGAACTTTACTCCTCTCAACAGCAGAGCAAGGGAAGGTCACAGCCAAACTTCTTCCTCTCAATAGAAATTATTTTGCTTGATGAAAAATAAGTCTGTGAGGCAACGTCAGACTGACCCAACTGTTGATGCTCTTCTCCTCTCTTCACTCTGTTCAGCCCAAAACTGAGAAGTGGTGTCAGAAGCAGACAGGATATTTTAGGTATGCATTTGTCATCATAGGCATGTTGCAAGAGGAGGACTCTGCCTCTTTTTCTTCCAAACTCATGAAGCTTCACAGCACAGACAGGACTCAAGAATGAATTTCACCATGCCACGGTAGGGCCATTCCATCACTTAACATCAGTGTCGTTTCAAGGTGACCTTAAAGGCAGCCCATTCTGACGCCCTTAGCCTCTTTACCTACCACCCATGTTTCCAGTGCCTTTGCAGAAGGTGACTTCCCATTACCAAAGGACAAGCACAGTGACATGGAAGAATTGTCTAATGTATCCATGAGGAGTCATGGATTCTGCTCAACAACTGCAGCTCGAAACACACTGCCCTTGTATCCAGGGTGGTGTGTGCAAGCAGCTGCTCCATTTGCTCTGCACAGCCTTGTGACAGCCTGCGAGCCATGCTCAAGCTGCAGCTTGTTGTGCTATCCCTGGGGAGGAATGAAGGAGGAGGGAGCTTATCAAAACCAAATACCTTACAAAACAGGAAAGTTCAGTCCCAGCTGAGGGCAGCTGTAGTGAGTGAGTAACACATTACACCAAAAAGGTTACTCTGCACCACAAACGAGTCTCTGTTTAGAAAGGGACTGAAAGTAGGAACTGGGATGTGGAAGGACAGGGGAGAAGAAATTAAATGAAACTATAAAAACAAGATTCAAACCGAGATCCAGTACTTGCAGGACAAAGTGCAGTCCCTAGTACACAGCTCATGCCCAGCACATGCCACTCTGGGAACCAGCATGACGGTAACTGGCAATCACCACAGATGTGCTGATCTCCTTCTGGCCTGGGGCAAAGCACGTGCCAATCACTCGAGTTTCCTGGTTATTTCTGGCAGCCTGAGAAGGGAGAACGATGTGCTCTCATGACTGCATCTGGCACACCACCACGAATGCTTTTTCAAATCTACTAGGAATCTCAGTTCCCTCTCATACATAACAAAGGTGGAGGCTCATCTGATTCAGCACTGGATTCAGGTCCGTTTAAAAGCACAAAACTTTTAAAAGAGTTAGCTCTGAATGTGATGTAAACCTCTCCTTGAAATCTGAATTCTGACTGAAATCCATTCCCACTAATAAGAGTGGCACAGTGCACATACTGATATATCATCGAATTTACCTGTGCACACAAGACACTAAAGTTCACAGGCAGGAAATTAACTTCTCTCTCAGAGCTGCAGAGAGATGACCTATACTGTGAAATATCAGTTGTGCAAAAAGCCCACTCCAGTAAAAGCAAAAGCCTGCAAGACAAACAAATACTCAATAAAAACCAAATCAAATTTGATACAAAACCAATAACTCAGTAAACTACTTCGATAAAGACAAGCATAAAAATTCAGGTAATTTCCAAGACTCTTCTGCTGGGAGAGTGATCTGATGAAATGTCAAAGGTGCCTGAGGTGACGGATATTTTAAAGTACTTCTGAAGCTGGTGGCAAATCAACAAGTCCAACACTTTCCAGAGAAAGGCTGTGTGTAATAAGCACCAAAAAAGGCTGGAAAACAGACAAAATGGGGAAGCAGTAAGTGGCACAGACAGTCTGGAGAGTTCCTGCCTCTTTGCCCTAGAAAAAAAAGTAGGGAGCTTCAAAACAAGCTGGAACGAAACATTTTTTCACCCAAGTCAGAAGGTTCACATCCCTCTTACGCTGGAAGCCCAGAGCTGGATGCAGTGCTCCAGGTGGGTCTGAGCAGAGCAGAGCAGAGGGGCAGAATCCCCTCCCTGCCCTGCTGCCCACGGGGCTCTGGGTGCAGCCCTGGAAACAGTTGGGTTCTGGGCCAAATATGTCTCTCCAGTTTAGAAACAAGAATGTCATGTGACACAGTGTCAAATGCTTTGCTCAAGTCCTCCTAGATGCCACAAAAAACTGGAAATCAGAAATGTTTTAGGTACCAGAAATGGCTGCATAAATTTATGTAGGGAAGATTAGTCCCTCATTTTTGAATAGAAAAATACCACCTGCAGCTCAGAAACAGACTGTATGTCAAGGAGATATTCCTACTTTCCAGCCTTCTCTTACTCCTCTTGCCAGGAATCTGCTATTGATCATGATTTCCTTCTGAAAATCAGTCACACACTCAACAAAGCCAAGGGTCCGGAAAATTAAAACCCTCCACCAAGAAGGAAATATCCATCTGCTGCTCAGATGCTGTCTTTGCAGGAGCTTTTTCAATAGAAAAAGAGGCTTTCTTGGTTGAGTGCTTCTTCATTCTTTTAGCAGTCCAAAGGGCTTGTCCCTATAGTAGTACCTTTCATGCCCAAGGTTTCTATTTCCTTGAAGCTGTAACATCAGCCTCAGATACCCCGCAGGGATGTCACTGCAGAACATGTGCACATCTCTCTCACATCAGACTAATCCTTCTTGTCCCAGACCAACTTTGGGGCAGGCTGGGCTTTTGGGCTGACTTTGTACTGCCATAGGTCTTAGATCCTCATGCAAGCAGCAACCACTTCTTTTAGAACTGTCCATTGTACAAACCATTCTTGGGAAATACACTTTTGTCTGCCTGCAAAAAGAAAATATCTTAGTTGTACAACTCACCCATGAGTTCAAAGGATATGGTTTCTGCCAAAAAATTATTAATTTAAGATTTTCATTTCACACTGTTTTGATATGTGTGGATATGTGTGGGTTTTTTCTTTGCAAACTATTTCTGTAAAAAAACAGGTTTTGACGGTTGAAAAAATTACTGGTTTTATTTCAAACTGAGAGGAATTAGACCTTCCATCAAAATCATTCTTTATCTGCAAAGAGACTGGTTTCGCTGTTTTGGAAATACAACACTTTTTGCAATAAAAGCATTTCATTTTGTCTTAAAAGCAGCAGTCAGCCTTTTAGGTTTGAATGCAGTATNCAGAACTCCAGTGGACTTAAGAGTTATTTAAAAGAGAGGTGTATTTGACTCATAAACCTCTGACAGGCTTTTGTGTAGCCAGAGAACTACAAACAAATTTAAGAAGGAATTCTGGACTAAATCATTCAATATTTCACATTTTTCCTCTCTCGAACTTGAACTTAGACAAACAGTACATACAATAAGCAATTCATTCTGCTCTCACTATCGGCTGGAGTTGCACAGGAAAATACCAGAATTTTACTGCAGAAATCTTTTCAACTGAGACATGAGACTGTGACCTTTTGAAAGACACATTCTCAAATGAGGGTTTTTCTACAGCATGGTGCCACATCCTGATAATTCCACTGAAGCATCAGTA